>JANAVB010019800.1:4707844-4910344 GCA_029216955.1 Iris pallida | reverse complement strand
TCTACTATATATTCTTCCAAGCTACTCCATTCATTTCGATTGAAAACCCTATCTGATTTTCCTCAATAAACCAATTTAAATGATGCTATATTTCTACCCCATCTCCATCTAATGATAGGTAAAATTGTAGAATGGTTACAGTCTACTGCTCCTAGAGTCTCTTATTGGATTAAGTTGCCTATATGAAGTCTATGTTGTCAGTCTAATCCACTCAGTCTATCTAATAGACACATCTATTCTACCTCTATAACCTTAAATGATCAATCCTGCTTAAGATGTTCTACTACAGTCTAAGAAGTGTCACGAGATTTCGTCCTTCTGAAATAGGAAAAGACAAAAATTCATGGTAAAGAGTTCAAAAAGATGATCGAATTCAATTTTAGAGCTCTAAGGGCGATAGAGGAAATTAAAAGAATTTTCAAAGCAATTTTGGATAGAGATCCTAATATATTATCCTATCGCAAATCCGCTCGGTACAGTAACGTGATCGAAATGGCTAACTCGACCTTTATGGGCCACCAAAAATATATGTAACGTTCAGTCCCAAAATACGTAGGACTAGAAGATTGTATACATGCTAGCTACGTATCGAGAGAACTCCAGCCCAGCTCGAGTACGTATAAGCTGTCTTGTTGTTCTAAATCAACTATATCTCAATCCACTAAATATTGGTAACAAAGAGGAATCATGTGCACTAAAGTTGATCAGACCGTAATACACTGGTTCTAGAATAGATAAATGTATTAGAGTGGATCCCCAATAATACATGTATCATGAACAAGCGAGAAGAAAGTTGAAGTTTATAAAAGACAAGGCTATAGTAATAGCATGAGTCAAATATAGGACGAAATATAAATAAGGAAGAGAATGATAATAACATCATCTAAATATACCTGAAGTCTTGGTAAAGCAACCATCATCCTTCAATGTATTATACCTTGATAACTTCTAATATCTGGAGAGATCACCAGGTCCTCAGGGGACTAGCAAGACACATAATATAAGTCTACTATTACAGTAAATAACAGCGAGAAAAAACAGGAATAACAAGTACAAGAAAGAGTAACACATAAAAGAACTCTATAGATAGTGGCATGTAATGAGAATATAATATTAAGAATAGATATCAGCAAACATGTGATAATAACAACAGTCCGATGAGGCACTAACAGTCCTATAACAGGTTCTCTACCGCAGCCCGATGAGGCGGTAACAATATAGTGGTATAGCCACGGCTAATAAAATACTATCTCCTAAGGTACTTGGAAATTAAGTCTATCACATCTAGTCATGTTCAAGTCAATTCAGGTCAAGGCATATCGAGTAAGCATAGCACAGGACAACGTAACAGTATCAGGATCTACTGAAGAAAAGCAATGACTTATAGAATAAAGGAAATAACACATGTGCACGTATAATGAGAAAATAACAAGGAAATAAATATGAGAGGCAGGTAATCAAATAAGACAGAAAAGAAACAACAATATAAAAATGCATGTAGATATTGTAAAGTTCGGCAAGGTGTACTTGTCTGGTGAAGAGTCGACCACGTCCAAATAAGAAACTAGTCAAATCAATGGGCCACAAAAGCTGAACTTCTGCAAACGTCTACGGATGCTGAAACAGACATTACCAATATTTTTGGCATAAGAAAAATGCCTAAGATTGACTACCCATAAGTCCAATTCTGGATACAGGAACAAAATTGTAATTTCGGGTCAGTGTCCGCCGTTAGACCTGCTTTGTACCAAAAAATGTCATAACCTATGTCTCTAGGTTCGACAAATTATATACCTACGAGCCCAGTTTATTGATCGGAACCCAACGGTATGTCCGAATTTGGATTCCGATAAGCCGTGCACAAAATCATCCGTTGAGTCGGATTGTGTGTCCGCCACAACAGCGATCCGTTCAACTGTCTCAGAATCGGACCAAATTTGGCCCATAGGACCAAAAAAATGATACGAGTCCATTGGCGTAAGTTACATCATGATGTAACGAACGTGCATGAAAATAATTGACATTTTTGCAAAGTGGCCGATACGGTATTCTTCGACCGATATGCCTCGAATTCGTCGTACACAAACAACCAATACGAGTTCCGTCAAAGCCTACATGTCCGCAACATCCGTACGCACCTTTCGATGTTTTCGGATAGCAATAAAGTCGCACGATTTGTCAGTTGGGTACTACTCCATTATTTAGAATTTTAGAACTTTTGATATCCGATCTGGAAATCGCCTTCCAAAACAGCGCTATATGACAGTTTCTAATATCCCAAAAATTGAGTTCCTTCTCGATTTTGGAACTCGTTTTTCGTCGCACAGGATGCGAAATTATACAAACTACTTAAAGGAAAGCGAAGTCAGTTAGGTTGTGAACATACATGTCAATTTGTTCCCAAAATGGTCGATCGAGGAGGACGAAATTGAACTGCAATGTCGGGTTCCCACGTTGTACCTGCTGGTGTTGCTGCGTCTGTGGTGCTGCCAGACGCATGGCCGGTGCTCCGGCGACTCGCGTTACGGTGCATGTCGATGGGGAGGTTACCTGGAATAGGGGAAGGGTCTGGGTCGTGCTGCGAGGGATCTGGTTAGGGTTTGCTAGGGTTTCTTTCCCCTCCCCAATTTTCTTTTAATGGCTTTATAAGGGGATCGGGTTCTGTTGGAATATTGTTCCCGCAAGGGAACAATATTTCCAAGTAAATCTTTTTTCTCCCCTTTTCTACCTATATATATATATAGAGAGAGAGAGAGATATATATATATGTATATTTATATAGCTAGAAGTAATACTCATAAAAATATTCTAAAATAGTAATCAAATAGTTTTCGCATAATTTATTTAAATATTTCTGATATATTTATTTACTCAAATCCTAATAATTAATCAACTAATATATATGCAATTATTTATTAAATATACATACAAGTATATATAGCCTGAAAATTCCCAGAATGCACCAAGTTGTTTTTAGAAAAATTACTTATCCTAACTCCAAAATAAAATTATCAAGTGAATATCAAAGTAATATAGATATCTATATTATATATGTAACAATTACTTAGAAAAGTATTTATTAGACCTTTAAAATAAAGTACGATGTACACACAAAAATATATATCGACATGGACGTCTATCACGACCCGTACCCTGTTTAGGGGCACGAGGACATAGGTACGTCCAGCCTACACCGCAGTATCTGTCACCCTCATTTTCCGTATTTCGTATTTATACTCGTAGTTGGATTTTGGCAGGTATTTTATTTTTCTCGACTTGCGGAATTTTGGGTTTTCTCGTATTTTGGGTTTCGACTCGGCTCGGTTTTAGTTGGTTTGGTTTGGTTTGGTTTGATTTTAAACCTAATGGAACACCTTACCCTATACTCCACCCTCATTCCACCACAACCCACCCTCATTAAAATCCCCACCAACCATTCTCTCTCCTCATTACTTCCCTCATTAAATTCTAACTCCTTCTTTTTCTTCCTTCTTCCACACAACACCCCACCCATAGGCAAGTGCATCTTGCCACCACATGAAGACCAAATTTTATTTGCCTATTAGCTTAGTTAGATGATTTGGAACAACATTAGAACTTGACATTTTTGGATTTGGAGCTTGGATTCTCCTAGATCTAAGTTTTTACCATTTTCGAAATTTCTTGGGTTTGATCTACCAAACTTTGATTTTTGCTTGTTTTGATGCTTCTATGTTATAGAGAATCGAATTTTACACAAGTTAGACTCTTGAAATTCCGGATTTCACGTTTTATGGACCAAGTTGTGAAGTTCCAAAGTTTTGAGGCCATTGGTGTTCTTCCTCTCAGCATGAGGAAGAAGAAGACCCCTCCCAGCCGGGCTGTTTAGCGCCGGGCTGCTCCCCGCACCGCGCTCTTTAGTGCTGGTCAATGACCTGCTGGCGCGCGCGCTCTTTAGCACGCTGCTGCCCCCGCCCACGCGCGCTGTGCCCCGCGCTTGCTGTCTTGCGCCCCAGCGCGCCTCAGCTGACCGCGCTGCCCAGCGCGCCTTGCCTGGCTGCCTTGCGCTGTCCTGCGCACCTTGCTGGTCCGCGCTGTCCTGCGCGCCTTGCTGGCCCGCGCCCCAGCACGCCTTGCCGACCGTGTTTCCCCGCGCGCCTGGCTGCCTTGCGCTGCCCTGCGCGCCTGGCTGCCTTGCGCTCCAGCGCGCCTTGCTGGTCCGCGCTGTCCTGTGCGCCTTGCAGACCGCGCTGTCCCGCGTGCCTGGCTGCCTTGCACTCCTGCGCGCCTAGCTGCCTTGCGCCCCGTGCCCCAGCGCGCCCTGCTGACCCCTCCCGCATGCCCCGCGCGCAGTTGACCCTGTTGACCCCGCTCGCTCCCCTTGGCGCTGCGACCGTTCCAGAGCACGTCTCTTGGCGCCGCTTGCCCGAGCCCCTTGCCTGGCACACCCTGTGCCATGGCTTCCCCTCCTGACCCTTGGTGTTCCCCTTGGTCCTCGGTTTTTTTTTCTCTTGCTGATTTTGCTTTCTGAGATCTTGATGCCCACAGCACGACTTAACTTGACCCGACACGTCTTGACACGATTTTCTGTGTTTTTAATTTATGGCTTGCATTCTCTGATCTTGGCAGTAACTAGATGTGGTACTTTGTAACTTGTGGCTTTTAACTTGTAACCTGTAACCTGTAATTAATCCAATGTAACTTGATATCTTGATAGTGGCCGCCGCGGCGCACTCTTGACTTGGCTTGATAACTGGTCGTACTTGACTTGCTCTGACTCCGTGGGTGTTCATTCTTGCTGCTTTGTGTAATCCACTTGACTTGTCTTGCATCATGTCTAGGACGTGACTCCCTGGTTACCACGGTCAGGGATTCACACTGAATATGGATTAGGCTAATGACTAGATCAAACTATAGTTCATGGAGGATTTTCAGTCATAGGCGATCTCGTTATCTGGGCACTTTAAACGAACTTGTAGGCTGCCGACGAGTAGGACACATTTTCAGCACACTGTTATGTGTTGCACCCTCTAAGTCACCTAAGGGTATATCATCTCCTGGGCGATGTACCCAACCATACTCTCAACCCGCGGAAGGATAACTGGATAGTCTGCAGGGCTTGGGACTGGAAAATTTCTCATTTGCATCTTGCTAGTAATTAGGCTTATGATAACCCTAGTTAGTTAAAGTAGTAAGCCGTAGTATTTGCTTGGCCGCTTGTGAATGGATGGTGTCCAGCATTGTCTAAGTCTCGTCTAGTCCCTGTACCTGGTACCCCTGAACATGATTGATTTACTTATCTTTAGCAATAAATGGGTAGAGACATAGTGCTATTCAGACGAAGGGTTACAACCCCGGTCCTTGTTTGGCTTACGGGTTGTAACCTGGCTCCCGGAATGGTTCCACGTTCCTAGTCGTTTATTGTCCTTTTGTACCTTATTACTTGTACTTTTCTTCCATTTTCTTATGTTCTGATATGCTGGCTTTTGTTCTTATTTCGTGGCCTCCCTTGTGGCACTTGCTCTTTCTGGGGTTTGACCCAGCTGGTTTTGTGTAGCCAAATTTCGGAGCAGCACCCGAGGATCTACCAAACTTTCAGCCCAATGGTGGCGACTAGAAGGAACCCGGGCTACGAGTGGGTTTTCCATTTTGTTTCGTTCACTACATTGTAAAATTATTCTATTGAGGCGTTTAGCCGACGAGCACCTGTTAGCTCGATGCATATTTACTTACTGTCTGCCTACGGGCTGTAACATGATTAACAAATCCTAGGGTTGATCATGTATGACTGAACTCTTGCTAGTCTTGACATTTTGTATGACTAGTTTCATGATCAACTGAATATGTAATATTTGGGACGCCTTTTATTGTATATTTGGTGGTCTAACATCTTGTAACTATATTACTTGCTTGAGATTGAGACAATAGGCTTGACCTTAAGACACCGTTGGCTTGTAGTAGACCCTCATATCTAGACAGTCGTGACCGTATAGCGAGGTGGATTCCATTTCAATATACGTAGCTGGCTATGTACGCCCCCGCTCTCCAGTATTCTGGTTCTGGGGAGTCATAGTATCGGCGGTAGAACGCTGTATAGGTCGTCTATAACATCTAACAATATGAAATATATCATGTCATCTCCGCACGGAAGAATCATATGACATACACAATATACAACTCAATCACAAGATCTAAAGGAAGATAAAGCATGATATTTGGAAATAAAAATAAAGGAAATGGAACTGAAATAGTATCAAGAGTCAAAACACAAATAATTCTCGATGTCTATGATGAACAAATACATATCCTGAAAGAATAATAGAAACTAAATTCCTTTACTCGGAACAATCTGATAAAATAAGAAATACTAAAGCTTTAAACCACAACAAGGGAACTATCTACTGAGCAGGATGCTCCTGAGGCTCCTGAGTGCATCCTTCATATACCCCCTGCTCATAGTATGTTAGACAACGGTCCTCTAAGCCATCTGAAAAATATATTCAGTCAGGATGGAGCGAAGTACAACCCAATAGTAGTTCCAACTAATTAACAAGTACTATGAAACAGTAAATAATAATGTATCATTTGATGAACGGTTTGATAAGGGGTGATGTACAAATAGAGAAATAGGTAGACAAGCAACGATAAATATAATGGGAAGAACATGTAAAAGTGTAAAGACAGGCAAATATGTAATAATGAGAAAAACCTGTCATGCAACGTATACAACTAGAAAGTATATAATAGTCTTGAAAGCTGTGTCTAAACCAGTGTTTTGAAATACCAAGTTGACATGTGAACGGCTAGGAGGTAATATCCGGCAAACCACCCACATCATGTGTGGCTGCTATTATTCCAGTAAGACTATGGGATAGAAAGGGTATGTTTACACGTCTCCTAGATATTTCTTCACCCGACTAGTACACATGGATCCAGGTCCCGACATGAATCTCAATAATCCAGAATAGATACATTAGTCAAGTAATTCATTAGTCCTGTGAAAGTCAGTAGGCATAAAACAATGTATCTCAAGACAATAAATCCATACAATACCAATCCATGTATCCACCATGTCAGAATCAAATAGAAAACTAATATAAACATACATACATCATAGGAAATATCAAAAAATGGAAACTATCAGAGAATGTACTTGCCTGTCGTCCTGAGCAATGAATGTGAATCGAGGCCCAAGTGATGTCACACAAACCTAGATATGAGATATACATGTTAATTTAGTTATTTGTTTTTCAAACATGGATATCTAGTATGTGATATGCAATCTAAGTCAATTCTAGGTCGAGCTAGGCTCCCGGGGTCAAACTGGACAACCTTGGTCAAACAAGCCAATCTAGGTCAAGTTCACCTATTTTAATATATTACCTACCTAGATACATTACCCATATATTTATTCTTACATTACCTATATAATTTTATTATGTATCCATCTAATGTCCTTACCTTCCATTAGATATTACCTATTACCCTATTATGATATTACCTACCCTTACATGTGTACCGACACTTAGGCAACCCCTTACCTAAGCCATAGACATATAGGTAATCCTACTTACCTACTATCCATTACCTTGACACAAACCTATATGTAGGGCTTCTCAAACATCCTATCCCTTTCCTTAACACACATCCACTTAGCTTCTTAGGTAGGTGATCCTACCTATGTGCCTGTTGCCCTCTATTGGGCAAGAACCCCTACCTACCTACTGCTATTAGCAAAATAGGAACTCCTCCAACCTCCTTATACAACACTTCACACTCGTACTATTACTTACCTGTGACACACTAGCTCACACTCTACAATGAACTCCCTAGTCACTCTCACACACATCCACTCACAATGATCAGTCCCTCATTGGACTGACCTGTGTGTCACTCAAATAGTCACCAAAATACTGGCCCACGTCCCAAAACCTATGCACATAGGCACTGGCAACAGGCCCCTGCTGCCCCCATAGCAGTCCTTGCCTACTCATGTGCACTGATTATGCAGTACACTCTTCCTCACTCTGTGCAATGGACCAAGCACCTATTTCTGCTGTAATGGACTAAGTCCCTGACTACCCTCTCACCTGCACAGGCCAAGTGGCATAAGGCCTTTGCCCCTCCATAACCTGCTACATGCTAAATTGGCCTTGCAGACCCTGATGCAGGGCCTGCACACACAACTGTCACTCCCTCTCTTCTTGACACTCACTCACGTAGGACTGTCACTTAGACACACCTATCACTCTCTTACTTGACACTTATCTCACACCAAGGCACACATCATTCACACACATATGCCTATTGTTACACTCAATCACAAGTTGTACTCTACATCTATTCACACCAGGCTATTTGCCATACACAAGCATAAACACGGGGGCCAAATGATGTGCACTGCTTATGTGGCCAACACAGGCCTGTCCTTCCTGCATACAAAGAAATTTCCCATAGCTTGCAACCTCAGGAACACATGCCACACATAATGCACTCCACAACTCACATACAGATCAATCAAGGCCTGTGCAGCACCTGCCATCACCCACAGGATGCAGGAGCCTTTCCCTCTCCCTAACTTCCGGCCTAACCTCCTATACAAACATAGGCTAAGCCCTCTATGCTGTCACTGCTGCCTCCAAGTAGTGTGGCACTACCGCAACAGGGATATGGGACTCATGTCCTGCCTGCCAAGGCCATGTACACAGGGAAAAACCCTGCATGCCTAGGCCATACTGCCCTCTGTAGTGGCCATGCCATAATCCCTGTGCCACCTGGCCTAAAGCCAAGTGCCTGACCTAAAGGTCTCCTCTAAATACATGTCAAGTGCTACAATGGGGGTTTAATCCCTTGCCTACTACATACAATCACTCCTCCAAGGCATTTTCACAAACACCCTTATCTCCTGATACTATAATGATACCAAATTGGCTAACCCACATACTGTTACAAGGACAACACATTACCTAGGACACTCGACACTTGTACACTGTCACCAGATGACACTCATATAGGTAACTCTCATAAACGTTCCATCTAAAAGTAGCACATTGCTGCTATACCACCAATACATGGATTACATGCAACCTATATACATATATTTATATATACAATGAATGTATAACACCAATATATATTGGTATGACACACACTCTCACTCACCTGTTAATAGGGACATGTAGTCCCCTATCCTGTAGGTAACCCTATGTTAGGTAACAACCACTACCTACATATGTGTACATGACATGGCTAGCTATATTCCTATATGTTAATCTAATAATCACTCCTTGATCACATCTATACTTAGAGATATCATGTATTACCTATGCAATCTATTGGAATAACTTAGCTTATACCTATATAGTCATAATATATATATATATATATATATATATATATATATATATATATATATATATATATATATATATATATATATATAGACACTCTCACATGCACTAATCTGTGTATAGACACAGATGTCCACACAAGGAAAGATCATAGGCTCATTCCTACTGCCCTGCCTAACCTCTTCCTAACTGATATGTTATCCCTCCTAACACTTGCACTCAGGGAGTAAATTCTCCCCTACACACAGGTAAATCAATTACATGTGCCTCTAAACAGTGTGTGTGCAAGAGCACACACTGCTTGCACAAGCCTGTGCAAATAGGGAACTAACTCCCCAAACCTCTGCCTGTGATCACCATTGTTGTGGTTGCCCGACACTAACTCTCCACATGCCACTTTCATCTCTAAAATGAAGACACACAACTCCTATATGCCTATATGCAAATTCACACACACAAACACACACACACACACACACACACACACACACACACACACACACACACATATATATATATATATATATATATATATATATATATATAAAATATATATATATATATATATATATATATATATATATATATATATATATGTGTGTGTGTGTGTGTATATATATATATATTTTTCTTTTTCTTTTTTTCTTTTTTCAACAAAGGAAATTTTATTGAAGAAAGACAGGAAGCCAACTACACTGAACGAAATCCCCGGGCCCACACAAAAACCAAAGACCAGAAAACAAAAAATTGAAATTTGAAAACACGCAAAGCCCGAGGAGGGTGGGGCACGTGGCATGCCGCTGCGGGGCCCGAGGGGGCTAGTCCGCGCGCGGGACCCGAGGGGAGGGCGATGGGCCCGAGGGGTCCTCGGGACCCTCACCCGCACCAGAGGGGGAGGGGAAGCGCCGCCGGGGCTATGGCGGACCTGGGCCGCGGCGGGAGCGACGCCGGGGGCTGATGGGGCGGAGCACTGGGCCGCCAAGGCGAGGAGGACGGCCAAGGCATGAGGACGGCGGAGGGGATAGGGCGGAGACCCAGGGCCGTCGACGCCGGACGGAGGAGAGGCGACCCGAGGAACGACGGGGAGAGGAAGAGATGCTCGGGTCCGCCGATAGAGGGAAGGCCGAAGGGAGTGGGCGGGCCGCGGGGGGGCTGAGGGGCTCGGAGAGCCCCGACGAGGAGGGGAGGTCGCGAGTGGGGGCGATATCGGGGGGGAGGCGCCAGGGAGGAGGAGGTGGGGGCGCGCCGCGGAGGCCCTAAGCCGGCGGGGAGATCGACTCCGGGGTCGGAGGAGGAAGCCAGGGAGGAGGGGAGGAGGGAGCAGGGGGCCGCGCTCCACCGAAGGAGCAGGGGGAGGGGGCTCGACCCCGGAGGGCTCGACCTCGACGGACGGAGCCGGCAGAGGGGGCTGGACCTCGGCCGAGGGAGCGGAGGGGGGATCGACCCCGGTGTAGGGGGCTGCGCCCCACCGGAGGAGCAACGGGAGGGGGGCTCGACTCCGGTAGAGGGGGCTCGACCTAGAGGAAGGGAGCCGGAGGGAACCGTAGGAGGGTGCTCGACCTCGGCGGAGGGAGCGAAAAGGGGGGGCCGCGCTCCACCGGGGGAGCAAGAGGAGGGGGACTCAACCCCGATGGAGGCTCAGCCGGAGGAGGAAGTGGGGGCTCGACCTCGCCGAGGGGGGAGGGAGCCGGCGCCAGGGGATCGACCTCGGAGGAGGGAGCAGGGGGGCCGCGCTCCGCCGAAGGAGCAGGGGGAGGGGGCTCGACCCCGGAGGGCTCGACTTCGACGGATGGAGCCGGCGGAGGGGGCTGGACCTCGGCCGAGGGAGCGGAGGGGGGATCGACTCCGGTGTAGGGGGCTGCGCTCCACCGGAGGAGCAACGGGAGGGGGGCTCGACTCCGGTGGAGGGGGCTCGACCTCGGCGGAGGGAGCGAAAAGGGGGGGGCCGCGCTCCACCGAGGGAGCAAGGGGAGGGGGACTCAACCCCGGTGGAGGCTCAGCCGGAGGAGGAAGTGGGGGCTCGACCTCGCCGAGGGGGGAAGGAGCCGGTGCCAGGGGCTCGACCTCGGAGGAGGGAGCAGGGGGGCCGCGCTCCGCCGAAGGAGCAGGGGGAGGGGGCTCGACCCCGGAGGGCTCGACCTCGACGGAGGGAGCCGGCGGAGGGGGCTGGACCTCGGCCGAGGGAGCGGAGGGGGGATCGACTCCGGTGAAGGGGGCTGCGCTCCACCGGAGGAGCAACGGGAGGGGGGCTCATGTGCGTGTATATATATATATATATATATATATATATATATATATATATATATATATATATATATACACACTTAGAAATCAATAGGCCTATCCTAATGCAAACCAAGTATACATGTATAAAATTGAAAAAAAAAACAGAATTAAATGGCTAAGTTATCATTTTGGAAAACACTTGGGGGTCACAATCCCGTAACTACCCAAATGACATCATTCTAACCCATAGAACTATTAGGAATGAGTCCTCTAACACCTATTTCACCACCTATAGGATTGGATCTAGCCATTAGAGGGGTCTCCTACATGAATACATGAAATTTGACTATATGGAAAAGGAAGTTTAGAGGGTTATACCTATGTAGAAAGAAGCCTACACAGTGACCCACGAAATTGGGGAAGAAGAAGGAAGAAATGTCTCCCATATTTTTGCTAAAGCCTCCACCAAGCCTCCTTGAGCTCCTTAAGTCCTTAGCACATCAAAGGGAAGAAAGAGGAGAAAATTTGGAAAAGTGTGGAATGAAAGAAATGAGTAGAAACCCTTGCTTGAAATGGTGGCTGCCATTGAGGGCTTGTGGGGATTTAAATAGGGCCTTTTCAAGCCCTAAACTCTTCATGAAAATTAGTATTAGGTAGGTCTTTAAGGGAAATAAGTGGTTTGGCTCTAATTAGTGCTTGCACCTTAATTAACCATGACTAGGGTCCAACTTAAAATAGAATTTCTAATTTATGAATTTGAGTTAAATGTCATGCTAGATGGCACACTACAATCAAATTTTTATTTGGTTGAAAATAACCCTAATCCGAAAAAGTGGTAGTTATAATTTTACCCCCCTTAGAAAAAAAATTGTCCTCAAAATTTAAGTTGGTCGTACTCTTCTCTATGTCAAACCCCCAACAATCATAGTCCAAGAAATCTATTAAGTAATACACACAATTATGGTCCTATTGGTCATAAAATTACAGTCCCAATCAGGGTCACGATACTATCTATCACATTGCAAAAAGGAACAATTAAGAGGTAATATTGAAACAAGCAACAAGATAGAAAAAATACGAAAGAAGAACAGAAAGGCAAACCTGCTAACCTATCACCTGTAGCATGGGCCTCCTCGACCATCAATGCAAAAGCCCTTCCCCGCTGGGTATCTCCCTCTGGTGGTGTTGGGCATGAAGTTGTGCCATAGGTGGCCTAGTTCCATCTCTCCGGCCTTGCGCTCCACCAAATATGGGTGCAGTAGGGCAATCCCTCATCTGGTGCATAGCTGGCCCGTAAAACAGATACACCTTTAACCTCTTCCTGCAGACTTCCTAAGAATGACTAGGTTTCTTGCAGTAGTTGCAAAGAAAAGCCTGATTTCCTTGCTTTTGGTGCTGCTACTGAACTGGAGCTTCGGTTTGCTGATGGTACTCCTTCTGAACATGGAGAGGCTTAGCCGGTCCCGTACTGGTACCATCACACATGGCATAACTGGACCTCTTGGGCCTGAGGACCAAGTCCTCCTCAGCAACCGGGGCATCTATTAGAATGTCCTTGAAGGTAGTCGTATGACACCCAGAAGTACGTGATCTGACCTCGTTATTCAGGCCCCTCCTGTCACCCCCAGTTTTCACAAACAGGGGTATTTTGGTAATTTTCCACTTTAAAAATTATTTTGAAATTATTTATTTATTATTTGTATTATTTTGGGGTTATTTGAATCGGGTTCGAATTTCAATTCGTTTCGACTTGTTTTGACTTGTTTCGGGGACCCGGGGTATTTTTGACCTTAGCGGGCCCACACACTAGCTAACCATGGCCCACATGTTAGAAATTTTGGTTAGAAACTAGACCATTATTTTAGTAAATTATTAGTTAGAGATTAGTGGTTTCGGTTTGACTAAACTACCCCCGGTTTAACCATTTCCCATTTTTGGACCATTTAATTAATTGGAGGGCAAACTTGTAATTATCCATATAGGACAAATAGGGGGGAAAGCACCATATGGCCGGCCACATAGTGTTGGGATAGGGTGGAGAGAGAAAAACACTTTTTTATTTCATTCCAATCCATTTCTTCTTCTTCTCCAAAGGCTCCATTTGCTTTTGAAAGCTCCATTGATTTTTGCTCTCAAACCAAGGTGATTTCTTCCCCAAAACTCATTCTTTTCTCATGTAGATCATGTAGGAACCCTCCATGATGATTCTTAGGGTGGTACCATCATTAGAAACCATTTTTGTGTCCTTTAGACATTTTTAGGAGTGTCCACTTGTAGGCTTGTGTCCTATTAGGAAAAACCCCCTTTTTGATCCATGAATGATGTTTAAATATTGGTTTTGTGTGGTTTTTCTTTTAGTCTCAGATTTTTAATGTTGTAGAGATGATCCATGAGAGTATCTTAATGTATCATATTATTTCTATGTGTTTTGGTATATATAGTTATATATATATCATTCTATATATATATAGATATATATATATATGTATATATAAATGGTGATTAATTTATGTGATGTTGTGATGGTTGTGGGACATATAAGGGGCTGTCCATTTTCGGCCAGAAATCTGAATGGTTGGAGTTTGGTTGAGTTTTGGGAGTTTATGGTGATGTACAATTAGTTTTATGCATCTATATATATATATATTGATATATATATATATATATGGTTATATAAGGGGTATATTTATATGGTTATATAGTGATTGTGTGGTGTTTTAGAGGGGGAGAGATGCTCCCAGATTTTTGGTTCAGATTTGTAGTGGGAGTTTTGATTGGGAGTTGGTTGGGAGTTCAATTCCATTTAAGTATACAACTAGTATTATATATGTTGATATATATATGTTGTTATATATATATTGGTATATATATGTGGTTTAATTGTGTGAGAATATATATAGATTATGGTGGGTGTTGTGTGATGTTGAGAGAGGGCTAGGGGCTGTCCAAAAACAGTCCATATTAGTTAGTTGTGTGTGTGTGTAGTTGTGAGGAGTATTTGTGAGTTGTGTGTGTGTGTGAGAACCTATTAGTGAGTGCCTATAGTTAGCCTATGTGCAAACTAATAGGAAACCTATTAGGAGACTTGTAGAGAGGTCTATGTGAGGGTGAGGTGTTGTGTGTGAGTGTTGTGTATGAGTGTGGGTGAGTGTGGTAGATAGAAGGGTAGATTCATGGAGTAGAAATAGGAAAAAGGGTAAATGCTAGTTTTTGCCTAGAAGTGGGATATTGTGTTAGAAGCCTAAGATAGTGTTAGAACTTGATCCCCGTGGTTGGTAATGATCAAATATGGTACTCTAAGACTAGTTTTGACGTCGGTTGACCGTTTTGACCAAAAGTCAACAAAAGTCAACCGAAGGTCAAACTTAGCCTTTAAGCGACCCGATTTGACCGAAACCAACCGAGACTTGACCAGTTGACTGAAAGTCAACAGTTGGTCAACATTAGACCAGTTTGACCTAGAGTTGACCATAGTTGACCATAGTTGACCATAGTTGACCAGGGTTGACCAGAGTTGACTTTTTGACCAAAGTCAACTGTAAGTCAACCGTTGATCCCGATTGACCTAGTTTGACTTGGAATGACTTCCAGTGACCTAGTATGACCTAGTATGACTCAGTTTGACCTAGATTGACCTAGTTTTGACTTAGACTTGCATTCATGGCTTGAATTAGTTTCTTTTTCAGTATTTAGTCCTGTTTGACTCATAGTATTTTATCTTAGGTCTGTGATCGCTCTGAGCGTCTGTTCACCCTATCAGCTCAGGACCACAGGCGAGTACATTCACTGATAGTTTTCATTGTCTTGATATCTGCTATATCCGATTCAGTTGTAGTGTCTTACTTGATTTCCAGACACGATAGTTCACGGACTAGTATATGTCGGATCCTGTCATGAGATGTTGTTCCCGGATTACTTGGTATACTGGTACAAGACTTGACTTGTTACTTGTACTTGTATAGACATGGACTTGGGAGTGGGCTGATCACCTGCTCTTAAATCTCGTGTCATGACGTGTTATGTCCGGATCCTTTATACTAGTCGGGGGATGGGGAGTTATTAGTGGTTGTGTGATCAAATCCCCACTTGTTGCTTCACACTTGCATTCCACACTTGTCCATAGCTACTTGTTCACACTTGCCATGGTGACCGGCCTTGTCTCACACTTGCTGTTTCATACTTGTTATATGGTTGTAGGCGGTCAGATGGAAAGCTTGAACTTGTTTCCCAAGCCGATCACATGACACACTAATAATTCAAGACACCTTTTATATTTATTATCTTAGGGTGACTAGGTTCTGTTCGGGAGAAGGGTTACAACCCCGGTCCTTGTTTGGTTTAAGGGTTGTAACTCGGCTTCCGAATAGTTCCCAAGTCATCCTATATATATACATTATCGTCCTTTACAGTACTCACATCATGATATATATTTCCAGTTTCAGCTTTACTTACTGTACTTTCACCCTGCTATGATTCATTTCTCATATGCTCTACCTGCCTTTTATACTGTACTTGATTATGGGACTAGGTTCTGTTCGGAAGAATGATTACAACCCCGGTCCTTGTTTGGTTTAAGGGTTGTAACTCGGCTTTCGAATGGTTCCCAAGTTGCCTTTACTATTTGTCTTGTATTTCATTATACTGTCTCTTATAGCTTTTGTCAATTCACATGGAACTGCTGTTGGTGTTTGTACTTGCTCATTTTCCTGACAGGATACCGTTGACAAATTTTACAGATGATTTAGAGGGTGATTGCCCGACTTACCACGGGATGGGGTCGGATGGACTTGACCTAGACAGGGTCTTAGTGGTTGAGCCTCTTGATTTTGCTCACCCGGAGTAGCCTAGCATTAGTTAGGTTTGCCTGGCCTGCGAGCCAGCTAGTTTATATTTAGTTGTAGTATCTTATACTTATTATATTTCTGAGACTTTGGACTTGTGTTAGCTGTGACTTGTGGATACTTTCTGGACTCGTTTCCTGTTTATTTCTATCATATCTTTTCCATGCTTTCTACCTTAGTTTTGATTATGTGATTGAGGCAGTATTGCCCTATTCCTCCGTTCGGAGTGTATATACTGCACAGGTATATTTATCTGTTTAGACGTAGTATTTACAGACCCTATATACAGCGTTCTACCGCCGATTCTGCGGCGTAGGCTGGACGTAACCGCTTCTCGTGCCCCTAATCAGGGTGCGGGTCGTGACACGTTTTTGTGGTGGCCCATGCAGGTCAGTGTCGCAACTAGTGCGATCTCGTAATGGTGCTCGACTTAGAGTGCTAATTACGAGCCTGCGATTAGGACATAGGATTAGGGTATGATAGGAGTTACTCAATCACATGTTAGGAGATTCTGATCTTTTGATTACCATAACAAATTCCTCGCATTGAATTTAATTGTCCGTCTTTGATATTCCTATCATGTGCCATATTGATCTCTTGGGTTCCATTCATCTTCAGGATGACCGTTACACGATCTCAGGCAGCGGGCCCTAGCTCAGTTCCAGGGAGGTCAGATCAGGGAGGTCCTCCACCTCCGGCTACGAGACCGACAGTAGAGAGTACAGCAGCATCGGTTCCTGCCCTTCAGGCAGGAGTAGAGGTGGCAGTTCCCGGAGGTCTTCCACCTCCAGCTGGGGGAGCAGCCCCATCAGTTCCTGCCCTTCCGGCGAGAGCAGCAGCAGCAGTACCAGCAGCGACGATCCCTCGAGGTCTTCCACCTTCAGCAGCGGGACCGTCTATGGTCATCCCGGACATTCTTCCACCGCCGCCTCAGCTACCGGCAGACACTCAGGGTATGATGGCCCTTCTGCAGCAGATGTTGCAGACGCAGAGAGTTCAGGCAGAGGCGCAGCAGCGCCAGACAGAGGTGCTGAGACAGACCATGGAGAACTCGCACCAGTTAGCCATGGCAGCAGTGGAGAGGGGTGCACCGACTACAGCTGAGGGAGCACCAGCACAGCAGCAGGGCCAGGGGAGGCCCGGTACACATCTCGACTTCCGAAAGATGAACCCGCGAGATTTCAAGGGTACCGAGGGTATCCTATACGCGGACGACTGGCTGGAGGACGTCCAGCGGAGCTTAGAGTTGGCCGAGGTTCCGAGGGCTCTATGGGTGACTTCTGCAGCGAGCCAGTTCTTCGACATAGCTCTGACATGGTACCGTACGGATCCGCGTGCGTCGGTTAGAGGTATATCTTGGGAGGACTTCAAGAAGCTCTTTAAGGAGAAGTTCTACCCCGATGTTGCCTTGACATCTCTAGAGGGGCAGTTTGTTAGTCTGGAGCAGGGGAGCTCGTCGGTGGACGAGTACGCAGCAGAGTTTTTCCGCCTGAGCAGGTTTGCACCGAGTTTGGTTCAGGATGAGGGGTGCAAGGCCCGAAAGTTCAGGAGGGGTCTCATTCACGCAGTGCGCACTCGCACATCCGGGCGACGAGATGCTACCTTTGAGCAGATTCTGATGGAGGCTCAGATTGCTGAGGAGGATTTCGGCCTCAAGCCGAAGAGGAGCAGTGATGCCTTGGGAGCCAGTTCGAGTGCGGGGCCAGCGAAGCGCCCATATTTCCAGCAGAGGCAGTTCCAGCAGCAGCAGCCTCAGTTGCAGTTCCAGCAGGCACTGGGGCGTGCCCAGCAGCATCAGGGTCAGAGACATAGGCCAGCGGCACAGTGCAACTATTGCGGAAAGATAGGGCACACTGGGGAGGTCTGTAGATTGAGGCTGGGAGTTTGTCTGTTCTGTGGAGCTCCAGATCATCAGATGAAGGACTGTGCTGCCCGTGCAGCCAGACAGGCGGGCCAGGATAGAGTGCGGCAGGCTAGAGGAGGCCAGCAGGGGCGTGTGTTCGCCATGGCAGTTGAGCCCACTCAGGCAGTAGCAGAGCAGAGTGCAGGTTCCGATCTTTCGATCTTCTTTCCGCATTTGCTTTCTTATTACTGTTTGAATTTCGATTCCATCTGTTCCTTGTCTGTTTGATGAAAGTTGTTCTTGTGGTGTGATTTTTTGAGATAAGTCGTATGGGCTAGGTCGCCTCGATTATGAGATTTTAGAATCCTCTAGGGTCATGCTAGCAGGCAGAGTGAGGACATATAGTCGGACTATAGACGTATTTCTAGGGTGTGGGAATTTAAGGTTTTCGCTGCCAAGCATGCGGTAATGCGAAAATTTTAAATACCATGATTCTAGAGGTATGTACCGTAGTTGAGGACTCTGTGATTATCGTAGCCTTGCTCACTGGCATGACGGAGATTCTGAGTATCATGATTATTGGACAGACGCGTACGATTATCAAATTGCATGAAATTTTTTTTGTGTTTTGTGTTGCTTCGTTTTAAGTTTTTGAATGATTCTTTTAAGGTGGATAGACTTATATTGTGAGTATTTTAAAATTTATAAATTTAGTCATTTAGTCTTGCTTTGATTTTTGAGATTTTTAATCATTTAAAAATTTTGCCATGACTTGTGAATTTGAGATTTTACTATTGTTGGTTTTAATTTCGAGGACGAAATTTTTTTTAAGGTGGATAGATTTGTCACCCCCAGTTTTCACAAACAGGGGTATTTTGGTAATTTTCCACTTTAAAAATTATTTTGAAATTATTTATTTATTATTTGTATTATTTTGGGGTTATTTGAATCGGGTTCGAATTTCAATTCGTTTCGACTTGTTTTGACTTGTTTCGGGGACCCGGGGTATTTTTGACCTTAGCGGGCCCACACACTAGCTAACCATGGCCCACATGTTAGAAATTTTGGTTAGAAACTAGACCATTATTTTAGTAAATTATTAGTTAGAGATTAGTGGTTTCGGTTTGACTAAACTACCCCCGGTTTAACCATTTTCCATTTTTGGACCATTTAATTAATTGGAGGGCAAACTTGTAATTATCCATATAGGACAAATAGGGGGGAAAGCACCATATGGCCGGCCACATAGTGTTGGGATAGGGTGGAGAGAGAAAAACACTTTTTTATTTCATTCCAATCCATTTCTTCTTCTTCTCCAAAGGCTCCATTTGCTTTTGAAAGCTCCATTGATTTTTGCTCTCAAACCAAGGTGATTTCTTCCCCAAAACTCATTCTTTTCTCATGTAGATCATGTAGGAACCCTCCATGATGATTCTTAGGGTGGTACCATCATTAGAAACTATTTTTGTGTCCTTTAGACATTTTTAGGAGTGTCCACTTGTAGGCTTGTGTCCTATTAGGAAAAACCCCCTTTTTGATCCATGAATGATGTTTAAATATTGGTTTTGTGTGGTTTTTCTTTTAGTCTCAGATTTTTAATGTTGTAGAGATGATCCATGAGAGTATCTTAATGTATCATATTATTTCTATGTGTTTTGGTATATATATAGTTATATATATATCATTCTATATATATAGATATATATATATATGTATATATAAATGGTGATTAATTTATGTGATGTTGTGATGGTTGTGGGACATATAAGGGGCTGTCCATTTTCGGCCAGAAATCTGAATGGTTGGAGTTTGGTTGAGTTTTGGGAGTTTATGGTGATGTACAATTAGTTTTATGCATCTATATATATATATATATATTGATATATATATATATATATGGTTATATAAGGGGTATATTTATATGGTTATATAGTGATTGTGTGGTGTTTTAGAGGGGGAGAGATGCTCCCAGATTTTTGGTTCAGATTTGTAGTGGGAGTTTTGATTGGGAGTTGGTTGGGAGTTCAATTCCATTTAAGTATACAACTAGTATTATATATGTTGATATATATATGTTGTTATATATATATTGGTATATATATGTGGTTTAATTGTGTGAGAATATATATAGATTATGGTGGGTGTTGTGTGATGTTGAGAGAGGGCTAGGGGCTGTCCAAAAACAGTCCATATTAGTTAGTTGTGTGTGTGTGTAGTTGTGAGGAGTATTTGTGAGTTGTGTGTGTGTGTGAGAACCTATTAGTGAGTGCCTATAGTTAGCCTATGTGCAAACTAATAGGAAACCTATTAGGAGACTTGTAGAGAGGTCTATGTGAGGGTGAGGTGTTGTGTGTGAGTGTTGTGTATGAGTGTGGGTGAGTGTGGTAGATAGAAGGGTAGATTCATGGAGTAGAAATAGGAAAAAGGGTAAATGCTAGTTTTTGCCTAGAAGTGGGATATTGTGTTAGAAGCCTAAGATAGTGTTAGAACTTGATCCCCGTGGTTGGTAATGATCAAATATGGTACTCTAAGACTAGTTTTGACGTCGGTTGACCGTTTTGACCAAAAGTCAACAAAAGTCAACCGAAGGTCAAACTTAGCCTTTAAGCGACCCGATTTGACCGAAACCAACCGAGACTTGACCAGTTGACTGAAAGTCAACAGTTGGTCAACATTAGACCAGTTTGACCTAGAGTTGACCATAGTTGACCATAGTTGACCATAGTTGACCAGGGTTGACCAGAGTTGACTTTTTGACCAAAGTCAACTGTAAGTCAACCGTTGATCCCGATTGACCTAGTTTGACTTGGAATGACTTCCAGTGACCTAGTATGACCTAGTATGACTCAGTTTGACCTAGATTGACCTAGTTTTGACTTAGACTTGCATTCATGGCTTGAATTAGTTTCTTTTTCAGTATTTAGTCCTGTTTGACTCATAGTATCTTATCTTAGGTCTGTGATCGCTCTGAGCGTCTGTTCACCCTATCAGCTCAGGACCACAGGCGAGTACATTCACTGATAGTTTTCATTGTCTTGATATCTGCTATATCCGATTCAGTTGTAGTGTCTTACTTGATTTCCAGACACGATAGTTCACGGACTAGTATATGTCGGATCCTGTCATGAGATGTTGTTCCCGGATTACTTGGTATACTGGTACAAGACTTGACTTGTTACTTGTACTTGTATAGACATGGACTTGGGAGTGGGCTGATCACCTGCTCTTAAATCTCGTGTCATGACGTGTTATGTCCGGATCCTTTATACTAGTCGGGGGATGGGGAGTTATTAGTGGTTGTGTGATCAAATCCCCACTTGTTGCTTCACACTTGCATTCCACACTTGTCCATAGCTACTTGTTCACACTTGCCATGGTGACCGGCCTTGTCTCACACTTGCTGTTTCATACTTGTTATATGGTTGTAGGCGGTCAGATGGAAAGCTTGAACTTGTTTCCCAAGCCGATCACATGACACACTAATAATTCAAGACACCTTTTATATTTATTATCTTAGGGTGACTAGGTTCTGTTCGGGAGAAGGGTTACAACCCCGGTCCTTGTTTGGTTTAAGGGTTGTAACTCGGCTTCCGAATAGTTCCCAAGTCATCCTATATATATACATTATCGTCCTTTACAGTACTCACATCATGATATATATTTCCAGTTTCAGCTTTACTTACTGTACTTTCACCCTGCTATGATTCATTTCTCATATGCTCTACCTGCCTTTTATACTGTACTTGATTATGGGACTAGGTTCTGTTCGGAAGAATGATTACAACCCCGGTCCTTGTTTGGTTTAAGGGTTGTAACTCGGCTTTCGAATGGTTCCCAAGTTGCCTTTACTCTTTGTCTTGTATTTCATTATACTGTCTCTTATAGCTTTTGTCAATTCACATGGAACTGCTGTTGGTGTTTGTACTTGCTCATTTTCCTGACAGGATACCGTTGACAAATTTTACAGATGATTTAGAGGGTGATTGCCCGACTTACCACGGGATGGGGTCGGATGGACTTGACCTAGACAGGGTCTTAGTGGTTGAGCCTCTTGATTTTGCTCACCCGGAGTAGCCTAGCATTAGTTAGGTTTGCCTGGCCTGCGAGCCAGCTAGTTTATATTTAGTTGTAGTATCTTATACTTATTATATTTCTGAGACTTTGGACTTGTGTTAGCTGTGACTTGTGGATACTTTCTGGACTCGTTTCCTGTTTATTTCTATCATATCTTTTCCATGCTTTCTACCTTAGTTTTGATTATGTGATTGAGGCAGTATTGCCCTATTCCTCCGTTCGGAGTGTATATACTGCACAGGTATATTTATCTGTTTAGACGTAGTATTTACAGACCCTATATACAGCGTTCTACCGCCGATTCTGCGGCGTAGGCTGGACGTAACCACTTCTCGTGCCCCTAATCAGGGTGCGGGTCGTGACACCTCCTGAACTTTCTGGCCCGATCCCCTAGCTCCTGAGCCATGCTCTTCGCGAACCGGCTTAACCAGGAAAACTCAGCAGCATACTCATCTACTAATAGTCTCCCCTAACTTCATAAATACTTATCCACTTGAACCTTAAATTTCCCAACTACCAATAGAGATTCACCACTACTCTACAAGCTTCTATTTTTTCATCTAATCAAAAGTGCTAGAGTATTCAAGAGTTGTAATCTTAGATCAACAAAGTGTTCAATAAGATTGAAACTTTTCTTTTTCTCAAGTTGAAGTTGATGAGCCTTCGTAAGAAAACTCGTGTGTAAGAAGTTGACGAGCCTTCGAAGGAAAACTTATGTGTAAGAAGTTGACGAGCTCTTCGGATCCAAACTCGTGTTAGAAGTTGACGAGTTCTTCGGATCCAAACTCATGTGTAACTATTTACTCAAATAGTGGATTAAAGTCGGAAAGAGTTCTGGGACTGGAGTGCCCCTTGGGAGGATACAAGGATAAATCGAGTGTTTAATTCTCTCTTCTCTTATTATCCTTTTAGTTGCTTATTATCATTGATAATCTTTTTATTACCCTATTCATCCCTCCTCTAGGTTTCTACAATTGGTATCAGAGCCTTGTCTCTTGATTTGGATTTACTTCCTTAGAGTGATCCATGGCCACTAACCCTAGTACCAACTCATTCTACAATGAGGGGAAATCCACAAATAGACCTCCTCTATTTGATGGAACCAACTATAACTATTAGAAAATTAGGATGGGTATTTACTTAAAATCTCTAGACTTCAATCTATAGGATTGTGTTATAAATGGCATTCCTAAATATTCCATAGAAGTAGTTTCGAAAACTCTTAGAGATAAACTTTCTGAGAACGATAAGAAGGTCGCAAGTCAAGATACAAAGGCTATGAATACACTCTATTGTGTCTCTTGATAGTAATGAATTCAATAGAATCTCTACTTGTAAAAATTCTAACAAAATATGAAAACTTTTAGAAGTCACACACAAGAGAACATCACAAGTAAAGGAATCAAAGATTAGTAGACTCACTCAAGAGTATGAATCTTTCAAAATGAAACACGATGAGTCTATTACTGTTATGTTTACTCGATTCTTTGATATTATTAACCATCTCTCTTCTCTTGGTAAGGTTTATCCCACTCACGAAAAGCTTCAAAAAACTCTCAAAGGATTAACCAAGGGATGGAACCCCAAGGCTACCGCCATCATCAAAGGAAATGACCTAATGACAATGAACCTTGAGACACTCATGGGAAAGCTAACCGTTCAAAGAGGGATACGGACGAAGAACCTTCTTGCTACAACTGTAGAAAGATCGGATACATCAAAAAGGATTGTCCTATGGGAAGAAAAGAATCTGGCAAATACAAGAGGCCAAGCTTAGGAAGCTAATCCTCAAGAAAGTACGCCAACACTAGCAGCCAGTGTGAATGTGATGTTAGTGACCCGAACGACTACAAAGAAAGTAAACACAATGCAAATGTTTGTCTCATGGCAATAGAATCAAATCAGGTACTCGATGACTTTTCTATGAATGCTCTCTCTTAGACCGAATTAGAAAATACCATTTTTGAACTACACGATGAACACAAGATTATAAGAGGTAAGCATAGAAAATCTCTCAAAGAGATTGACACACTCAAGGAAGAAATAGAAATACTCTCTAATATCATCCTTGATATAAAAGGGAAGTCTTTTGCCTCTGACACTGATGAGATTGAGTCTCTTAGACTAAAACTCCAAGAAGCCTAAGATGTCATCAAGAAAAAGGATGTTGAATATCAATCCCTCAAGGAAGGATATGAACCTGCTATGCACAAAACACTTGCCACAAACCAAAGAGAATATGCAACCTCTATCAAATACAATGACCTTCTTACAAACAGTAAGAAACAAGTTGATAGAGACATAGCTCACACAAACACTCAATGCCATAATCAAAGACACATCATCTCATATCACAACACTAGCCACAAGACTTACACTCACAAGAACACAACACATAGGTCCTATCCCAAACATATGCACACACAAAGAGGACCCTTGGAAAAAAACACATCACACCATGCTTTCTACTATCATCACTACAACACTCATACTAGAACTTCTTAATCTACTAGAACTCCCTATACACATAACACTCACTCATCTTTCTCTAGACCCATGACACTCATGATGTACCACTATTGTTTTCTACTTGGACACACTTCTCATTATTGTCAAATGGGAAAGCATGTTGATATGAGAATGTTTAAATGGGTTCCTAAAACTAACCGTCTAGGACCCAAATATTTTTGGGTACCAAAGTCTTCACCTTCAACTTGTGTTGTAGGTGAAACCCCACCCCCATCGTATGCTAGAAGCAAATGGATTCTCGATAGCGGTTGCTCATGACACATGACCGGTGATGCTTCACTTTTTGCAATACTATCGATGAAGAAGGAATGACACATATCCTTCGACAATAATTTAAATGGGTACATTATTGGGCATGGTAATATCGGATCCCCTCATTATCCTTGTATTAAGAATGTTTGTCTTGTTACTAATCTTAAGCATAACCTTCTTATAATTATCCATCTCACGGATAATGGCTATGATGTTAACTTTGTTAAAAACAAGTGCTTCATCTCTGATAACACAAGTGGTTCCATTGTGTATAAAGGTATTACAGAAAATAACATTTATGTTCTTTATCTTGCTGAAAGCACTAATAATGATAGGTGCTTAGTAGCAAAGAATGATGAGAGGTGGCAGGGGCATATGAGACTTAGACAAGCCAACATGGATACCATCTCTCGACTAGCCTCCAAGAAGCTCGTTAGAGGACTTCCAAGCATTCCATTCAAGAAAGACATGGTATGTGAAGAATGCGAGAAGAGTAAGTTAACAAAATCCTCTTTCAAATCTATCAACTCGGTGAGCACTACTAGACCTCTCTAACTCATTCATATGGATTTATTTGGTCCTAGTAGAGTAGCTAGTTTTGGTGGCAAACTCTATGCTTTTGTTTTAGTTGATAATTTTTTAAGATTTATCTGGGTTATTTTTCTTGCAAATAAAAGTGATACTTTTCGTAAATTTGTTACTTCTTGTAAACGAGTTCAAATTGATAAAGGTATTATGATCAACAAAATTAGAAGTGATCATGGAGGAGAGTTTGACAATGTCAATTTTAAAAGATTTTTTTGATAAAAATAGTTTTTGTCATGATTTTGCTTGCCCAAGAACTCCACAAAAAATGGTGTTGTGGAAAGAAAGAATAGAACCCTTACAAATATGCAAGGTCATGTTAAACCAATACAAACTTTCCAAATACTTTTGGGTGGAAGCCATTAATATGACATGTTATGTTATAAACAGAGTCCTAATTAGACCTATTTCTAAGAAAACTCCATATGAGCTTTGGTTTGACTAAATTCCTTCTATTGAATATTTCAAAGTTTTTGGATGCAAATGTTTTATTTTGAACACCAAAGATAACCTAGACAAATTTGAAGAAAAAACCTATGAAGGTATCTTCCTTGGTTATTCTATGCATAGCAAAGGTTTTCGTATATTCAACAAACAAAATCTTATAGTCGAAGAGTCAATCAATGTCTCTTTTGATGAACTTAACATTTCTACACCTAACTCCTTGAATGATGTTGATGACATCTCTTTTGGTTTGGAGAACTCCTCTCTTAGAGATTCTAGTACTCCTTCATCTACAACGAAGTTGAGACTACTCCAACCGAAGTCGCTCCACCACTAGAGCCTCCTCAAGAGGATCTCCCCAAAGAATGGAGATTTGTCCCTTATCATCCCAAGGAGCTCATCATTGGTGACCCTTCCTCACGAGTTAGCACTAGATCCGCTGCACGCGATCGTTGCACAAATATGGCTTTTATTTCACAAATAGAGCCTAAAAATATCAATGATGTCTTTAAAGATAAATTTTGGATGATTGCAATGCAAGAAGAGGTAAATCAATTCGAGCGAAATAATATTTGAGAACTCGTTCCTAAGCCCCACAACTATCCCATTATTGGGACAAAGTGGGTGTTTTGAAATAAACTTAATGAGGATGGTTTCGTCACTCGTAACAAAGGTCGATTGGTTGTTCAAGGCTATAACTAAGAGGAAGGCATAGACTATGAAGAAACTTATGCTCCAGTTGCTCGTCTTGAATCCATTCGAATGCTTTGTATCTTTGCTTGTTTTAATGATTTTAAGCTTTTTCAAATGGATGTCAAATGTGTCTTTTTAAATGGTGTTATTAAAGAAGAGGTTTATGTCAAGCAATCTCCCAACTTTGAAGATTTTTAATTTCCTGATCATGTTGTCAAATTACACAAAGCCCTCTATAGCCTCAAGCAAGCTCTATGTGCTTGGTATGAGCATCTTAGTTCCTTTCTCCTCTCACAACTTCTCTAAGAGCAAAGTTGATACAACACCTTTTTATCAAAACTCATAATGGAAATTGTTAGTCCAAATTTATGTTGAAGATATCATTTTTGGTTCCACTAACAAAAATTTATGTGTAAAATTTGCTAAAGTTATGCAGGATGAATTTGAAATAAGCATGATGGGAGAATTATCATTCTTTCTCGGTCTATAAATCAAGCAAGGACCTCAAGGCACGTTCATTAATCAAGCAAAATATACAAAGGATCTTCTTAAGCACTTTGAACTAAATTCATCCAAATCAATGAGGACTCCTATGGCCATAACGACCATGCTTGATCAAGATGAAGATGGTGTTTCGGTCGATATTCGATAGTATCGAGGTATAATCGGTAGCTTGATTTACTTAACTGCTAGTCGTTCCGACATTATGTTTAGCGTTTTCTTATGTGCTCGATACCAAGCAAATTCCAAAGAATCTCACTTATGTTTTGTTAGCACATTTTTTGATATCTCAAAGGCACCATTAACATGGGACTTTGGTATCCAAAATCTTCATCCTTTGAGCTTATAGGCTACTCGAATACGAATTTTGCCGGTTGCAATATTGACCGAAAAAGCACTAGCGGCAAATGCCATTTTTAGGAAAATCCTTGGTCTCATGGTTCAGTAAGAAACAGAACTCAGTTGCTCTTTCTGCAACTGAAGCCGAATACATAGCGGTTGGATATTGTTGTGCACAAATTCTTTGGACGACACAAATACTTGTAGACTATGGCATTTCTTCAAAAGGTATTTCTATCAAATGTGACAACAGTAGCTCAATTGATCTCACTAAAAATCTAATTTATCACTCACGCACGAAACATATTGAGATTCGACACCACTTCTTGTGTGATCATCAACTTAAAGGGGAATCGGCCTTATTAAAAAATCGCTTCTCTTTCATTTGTAGGGAAATCGGCCTTATTGAAGAGCACCTGCTCTGATACCAATTGTAGGAGCAATTGGTATGAGCAATAATTCCTATATAAAGAGCACCAGCTCTGATACCAATTATAGGAACGAATTATAAAGCGCAATACTCTAGAGGGGGGCTAAATAAAGTAGGCAGCGAAAATTAGCTAATTAAAAATATTAGCAGCAAGATCACAGGATATATCACAAGTAAGTAAATAAAAAGTAGAGATCAGAAAGCAAATGCAAATACGGCGATGTATACTGGTTTTCCTCTTATGAGGACTAGTCCAGTCGGAAGAACTCTAGCTTCCAGTTGAATCCACTATTAGAAAATACCAAAAGTTTTCATCCGAAGTTCTTGTAACTTCTATAACACAAGCTTTGATCCGAAGTACTCGGCCAACTTCAGTTGTGAAGTGTCTATCTTCAATCAAGCCTCTGATTACAATCGCTCTGAAGCTTCTAGACCGTATCGTACTGGCAAATCGACTAGAGGATTGTAACTGGCTTGGGATTTAAAAATGAATAGCTCAGAATACTTTGGAAGAAGTAGTAGGCTTATAGAGAAGAGATATGAAAGTGAATTGGTGTGTTAAAATAATTAAAATTCTTCTCTATTTATAGTTTTTCTAAAGGCAAAACTCTGTCAGAATTCGGACATAACTCTATGAAAAAATCTCGGCAAGATCCATAACTGTGGGAAGACCAAGTTCAAAATCCAACGTCCACTAACCAAACTCTGGCCGAATTTTGTTGGAGTTCTGTTAGGGTTTTTGCAAATTGGTTTTGGGCTTTTTGAAAAGACCAAGTAGTTAGGAAGTAGTTTGGGCTTTCGTAAGTGGGCTTGTTTTCAAAATAAAAGGGTATTTTGAAAATGTTTCTTGTGTAGCCTATTTGCCAGTACAATGCAGTGTACATCGTATTCCTAGACTCAATAAATATAAAAATTACATTGATAAAATAGAAAAATCAAGAGCCCTTTGATGACGTCTTTCTTCTTATATTTGAGCAGACTTAAAGACGCCTTTTTTCCTTAGCGGCAGTCGTTGGACGGTTCAGAGAAATCTCCTTGTATAATGCCATCTTTGGCCCATTAATAATTCTCCATTGTATATATCCTGGTTTGACAAAGCTTGATCATGCTTACTGCATGTCTATAAGAACATGTTAGACGAACAAAATAATATGATACAAGCATAGCAATATGATATAGAACATTTAGAACAATGCTAAGTTTAAGTAGCAACATGATAGTGACTACATGAATATTAGTGATGTCATTATGGTAAACTTAATTGATTTGCCATATTCAAAAACATGATATAATCATTGGGCTAACAATCTCTCCCTTTTTGTTTATGGCAAATCCTTTAAGTTTAAGATATATACAATAGATGCATGTATCACTAATAAACACATATTACTAGAATATTATGTGCTAACTTAAACTTATTTCTCTTCCTTTGACATGATCAAAAATAAGCTCTCCCGTAATTAGAGCTAAAATGAACTCAAGCATATGTAAAGGAGGAAGGCAAAAATAATCATGATCAAGGATTAGGAGAACAGTGTAATGACAAGTTTAAAAAATTGTATAACTAAAGTATAAAAACTTATCAAAACATAATATAGTTGGTTGAATGTTAACAAAGAAAACTGAAATCAAGCAATACATAGTTTACCAACTAGAAATCCTAAAATAACATTCAAAAAACAATATGATGAATAAATATAAATGTAGTTTTGAAATCGACCAATAAAGGATTTTAATAAAAAATAGATATCAATATAGTAGAAATCAATCATTGGTCATAAATAATTCATGAGAAATTCACAGATCTAGTATATAAAAATAAATCAAGAATATAATGAGACTTTTAATAATTATCACAAAAAATTATGATTCATAATTTGCCCATACAAATTAGTTAATCAATTCCATAATGAGTATAATCATTGAAAAAGAAATCAAAATAAATATACTAGATTCTATTCAAAATCTATACCAAAGTTCATGCATTTGAATTCAATTACCTTAGCATGATATATGAATATCCATTAGATAAACATGAAGGTAATGAAGACAAAATACTTGAGAAAGAGAAATTCAGTCGACTTGAATGCTCTCCCACAAAGTATGATTAGTCTAAATATAGATAACCATGAACTTCGAAATAAAATCTCAATAAGAAATGCCAAAAGTAATTTAAACTCAATCAAATAAGGATAATTAAATATATTTGGCAAGATAATTTTTAGAAACTCGAATGAGAGAATTAAAAATAAATAATAATAATCATATATTCTCTCATCCAATACAAATCTAAATATCATGAACAACTCAACAAGATAATTTAAGTAAAAGAATATATGTCCATGATGAACTAGGTATATCACACATTAAAGGCATAAAATAATTAAAATAATTAATTTGCTCCTCCTTAAAATATGTGTATTCTAGTTCCGAAGTAATTTATATGCAAGAATAGATAAAATAAATAATCAGAAGATCTAAGGAATATCCAATATATGCATCTTTCTTTCCTTTGATCAAATGTATATAAAGTTCTAAAAACAAATATCATCTTTAGGCAAAAAAAATAAATAAACGCTTAAAGATGAACAAACAAAATATGTCTCCAATAAAAATAAATATAACTAGATAAATGTTCAAAGAAAAATGTATTCCAGATATATGGCATGTCAAGGGGATAATTGATTTGAAACAATTAACTGCTCCACCTTTACATGGTTATATCCAAAAATAATAGTATTGACAAAAATTAAAATTTTCAGAGACATATTTCCAGAAGTAGAAAACTAATTCAAAAATATTAGGTCTTCTTATCAAAGTTTATTTCTTTTCTTTTAAAGCCTTAGCACGGTGTCCACTTGACAACCGTAAGGTTAAAGAAAAGAAATGCTTTGAGAGAGAGATTCAATTTGCTTGACTTCTCTCCCGCAAAGAATTACTGCTATAGGCAGTTAGTAACTTGAATAAGAAAAAAATAATAAAGCTTAATAAAATGAGTATCATGAATATTACACAAGCTAAAGACAAAATCACAAGACCATAATATTCAATAAGTAGTCACAAGATCATCAAATCTTAATATCGAATAGTGTGACAGAAAAATGAATATATCAAAAGATGACAAACATTAACCTATGAAGATCAATATATGTTACATTTTATAAAATTAAATCATTAAATAATATTATCCATCAAAGCTAAAATCTAAAATCCATCAGATAACAATTACAACTAGATCTCAATAAATCTTTAGTTTATAAAGCGTTGATCAATCTTGGGTTAGCTGTAGAGGTACTGTTCCAGCTAATGGAGGTTTACCGAGAAACAATTAAGTACCGCTTCATTTTGGCCTTAGCCGTGGTAACAAACAGACCCTTTGCAGGCTTGTACCCAAAACAGATCTCTTCTTTAATAATCGAGTATTTAAGAAGAAATAGTGCAATATAAAATAAATTATATTCTATGGTCTTAAAAAAAATTAGAACAATGTAGCATACGGTATAAGATGTATGAATTACATTTATCCATATGTGCTACAAAATCATTGGGTAACAATAAAATATAAATCATTTATAAATCAAAATGTAGGACCTAGATATACTGACGTACTCTGGAACCTAGGGGACTGGGTTCAGTACCTTGGATCCAGAACTAGATAATAATTGCAAGTAGACCTTAATAAATCTTAAGTCTATAAAGTATTGATCACTTCGGATTAGCTGTAGGGGCCGGTTCCCAGCTAACGGTAGCCTGAAGACTAGTACACCGTGTCACTTCAGGCTATTTACACATGTATGACAGAAGGACCCTTTCGACTTGTTCCCAAAATGATCTCCACTCTTAAGAACTTAGATTCAAGAAAATATATGCAGTATCATCGAACAACATCGAAATCCAGAATTCCTAAATATAAAAGAAGTAAATATCCAAATAATGGTTTATCAAGATCAAGATTTTGAAAGATTATTTAAAAAGGAGTTATGTATCCAAAAATGTCAACCAAAAAGCTAAGAAAAATATCATTAAAAGAGGCTTTGAGGAAGAAGCTAATAAAGATAAGAACATAAATTTGTTCAAAGTAATCAATAGCTGAAGTATGAGATAAGTACAAGTTTAAAACTACTTTTTTTAAAAAATAATATAGAACTTGAACTCAACTCATATATTAGACAAAGATGTAATTGATTCATAAGAAGGTAATCAAAATAAAATATGAGAATAAATAGTGAATATATTATGCAAGCACAAGGTTAACATAAAAGTATATGTATATACTTTTCAAGTAAATAGAAGACTTGTGCTAAACATACATACTCACAAAATACTGATCAAAGTAAATACGACATGTTAAAGACAAATCGGCAAAAAGTGACCATTAAAAATATTAAAGACAGAGAGTCAAAAACATATTAACTCAAAAAAAAAGCTCATATACATGCTTCAAGAATAAAGATTAAAAATAAAGAGCATACATAGACAAATGTGTCACACTAGTATAAAATAACATACTATATAGTGTGAACTAATCATTTAAGCTAAATAGCTAGTCATGCTAGGATTATGCCTCACATTGATTTTTAAAAAAAAGATAATTAAAAGATATCAATGAAAGCTAATAGTAAGAAGTCAATAAGAACATGCTAGATATTAAAAATTATTTAGGAAGCATGTTACCGAAGTGGTTCTAGTGACCACACTTATGTTGGTACAATTGCTTGAAAGATGACCTTTGTAGCTTTGCAATCACCAACATGTTCCATGGTTCTATTTGATATGAGAAGCTTCACCTGCAATATTAGGTGAAAACTTTGGTATCCAATACTTGGATCCACATTTGTTAGCTTTGGGAACCCATTTGCACAAATTTATATCAACTAGTTTTCTAACCTGACAACGATTAGAAATGTGTCCATTTAAACCGTAATAATGACAGAAAGTATTAACATTAGTGCTATGTACAGCAGTATGAGAACGTACAGTTGTGTGATATGATGTGCATGGATACTTGTAATAGAAAGTATGGTTTTATGAAGCTTTAACTTTGCTTGCTTCCTTTGTAAAAGATCTGACGTGTGTGACTTTGTGATGTGCTAAGTGTCTTGTGTTAGACTGAGTCGTAGGTTGTACTACCTGCTTTTCCAGTCTAATCTCTAACTTTTTAGAGTTAGCATAGATCTCATCATATTTAGCAGAAAGAGCATTAATTCTACATAAAGCAATAGAATACTTCTTCTTTTCTGATTCTAATTTTTCCTTAAGTTTAGCATTTTCTTCAGTACTTTTCTCAATACAATCAAGTGCCTCATGCAATCTAAACTCAAGTGTGGAAATCTCAGTAGAATTATCAGAAAGATGAGTATTTCTATCATCATTCAATAAGCAAGTAAGCTTTTCATTCCCACGCTAATAGGATTGAATATCCTTTCTAGCTTGCTTATACTTATCTAATACTTTCTTGTGTTTTTCAATAGATCACTGAAAGTATCAGATAACTCATCATAAGAGAATTCATTCTCTTCAAAAGAATTGTTTTGTACCTCGTTTGATAATGCCATTGAGCATAAATTTGCAGCTTGATGAGGTCTCTCTTCTTCTTCTTCAGAATCTCTTGCTTCGCTTTCACACCATATGCTTATGCTAGCATACTTGTAAGATGATAATTTTTTTTATTTTATTGTTCGTAGTGACTCTCCTTTCTTGTAGTAGTACAATCTTCTTGGATGTGGCCTATCTTCTTGTAGTTGTCACATACAAGCTCTTCTTCGTATAAGGGACTGTATTGTACCTTAAATCCTAATTCTATCATGCATATATTTGCATCATTATGAAGACTATCCTCCTCTCTAGAGTTGCTAGCTTTGCTTTCATACCTGCACTTATAAGTAGCTTCAAGAACTTTCCAAATTTTATGAGATGTTGTGCAAGTAGTAATAAGATTTAATACATTTGTGTCTACAACACAATAAAAGATATGCGTAGCTTTTGCATCAAGGCTAGCTAACTTCTTTTCTTCCTCCTGTAACTATAATAAGACTTGTTGATTATAGAGGATGTGAGAAAAGAAGTGGTAGTAGGCTTTTTGTAGCCATTGATAACAATTGACCAAAAGTCAAAATCTACAGACTTCAAGTAGAAGCTTATCCGTGTCTTCCAATAACTATAGTTTGTTCCATCAAATAGTGGGAGTCTATTTGAGGATTGCTCTTCAGTTGTGAAGTACATACTTTCCATATGTGATATTGTGATCTATGTAACAGATGTAATAAATAAGAATATAATAGCAATGTTACCTCACTTTACATGTATAACCCGCTCTGATACCAATTATAGAAGCAATTGGTATGAGCAATAATACCTCTATAAGGAGTACCTGCAATGATATCTCTATAAGGAGCACCTGCTCTGATACCAATTGAAGGAACAATTAGTATGAGCAATAATTCCTATATAAAGAGCACTTGCTCTGATACCAATTGTAGGAACGAATTGTAAAGTGCAATACTCTAGAGGGGGTGAATAGAGTAGGCAGCGAAAATTAGCTAATTAAAAATGTTAGCAGCAAGATCACAGAATATATCACAAGTAAATAAAAATTAGATATCAGAAAGCAAACGTAAACACGACGATGTATACTGGTTTTCCTCTTGTGAGGACTAGTCCAGTCGAAAGAACTCTAGCTTCCAGTTGAATCCACTATTGGAAAGTACCATAAGTTTTTATTCGAAGTTCTTGTAACTTCTACAACACGAACTTTGATCCTATAGTAAGGGCACGAGAAGTGGGTACGCCCAGCCTACGCCGCAGTGTCTACGATAGAACGTTGTCCTAGGTCACAATATTAACAATATAAGCTAAGCAGTTTATACTCCCCGAATGGGGGTGACATAGCAGAATGTAAACTCAATCACATCTAAGGTAGAGCATAATGGAAGATAGATAAAACATGAAATCCAGAAGAGATACCGCAGATAGAAGTCTAAGTGTCTAAGATACACAAACCCAGAAATATATCTCAAAACTCAAATACAGTAATCCATAAATACAACTCAAGACAAATGAAAACAAGCTATAAGCAAAACCCTAGCTATCTATACAACCTCTATTGTGTCTCCTCTAGGCTAGCAGGCAACCTCCAGGCTATCTGTAAAATTTATCAACAGGTCCAGTCAGGACAGGAGCGAGCACAATACATCTCAACAGTTCATAGCAGGTTAGAAAATATAAACATGCAGTAGAGTAAGATACAGGATCTGAAAGAAATACAGTATGTAAACAGAGAGAGAACTGTAATAGAAATATCTACTATAAATAGAGAACTAATAGTGGCTAGTGATGTAAAGTACAGTATAGCACATGTGAATGGAACAGATTAGTACATGATCTGCACTAAAGAGTTTTACATGATCTACACTACTATAGAATTGTTCACATGACTACTATCACTCCCCCGTTTTCCCCAATAAATACACAAGGATCTAAGCAGGTTATGTTATTGTACAGGATATCACATGGGACCCATGAAAGGGTGCACATGATAGTATATATGGGGCTCCGTGAACATGAGAGTACATGATTCACAGGAGTATACATGTATGGTGAAAGCACAGGAGTACATGATGAAAGTGAAACGCACATGACACAATGTACCCGATGCTTCCGAAGGGGATAACATCGCATGAAGAGATCTATATAGTACTAATCCGTGATAATGTCGTGACAGCATCAAGTAAAGTAATCTAAAACAGGATATGAAATGATCAGAGAATGTACTCGCCTGGTATCTGAGTGTCCGAATGAAATGTACTGTCCGAGGAGAGGTGTCTGGCTCCTAATCAGAACAGCACAAGTCATAACAAGTCCAAAATGGTATAATGAAGTCCTACTATGCATTCTACATGATTCTAGGTCAATCTAGGCCAAAGTCAACTCTTGGTCAACCTTGGTCAATCAAGAAGTCAAACCTAAGTCAACTTTGGTCAAACTAGGTCAACCAAGTCTAAATTAGGTCAAACTAGTCATTCTAGGTCTAACTAGTCTATTCTAGGTCTAACAGGGGTACACAAGTCCAATCCAGACTCTAAACTGACACATAGACTCATCCATGGGCCATAGGCTATTCCATGCCTATGAACCAACCATATTCACATAACACATGCCAATATATATCTAATATATATTACACATATGATATAGCTATAATATAATATAAAAACACACATATGGGCTAACTATATACATATCACCCATACACTACATTATATAGAACTCACATATAATATATACATAAATAGATTATTTATATACATATTACATATTACATATATAAATATGCATTCATGATATAATAGAGAAAATATATGTGTGTGTGTGTGGAGAGTGGGTGAGAAATGTGTGTGTGTGTGTGAAGGGTGATACATAACATGTGTGTAGAGAGTGAATGAGTGCTAGAGGGTGAGTGATAATGTGTATGTGTGTGTAAATGAGAGGAAACATGTGTGTGTAACTGTGTATAGTGTTTAGGTGAGGGTGTGTGAGCTGTGAGTGAGAAGGAGAGCAATGTGTGTAGATGTGTGTGTTAGGCTGTGAGGAAATCAGTGTGTGAGACATAGGGTGAAATCCTGGAAATAGAAACAACAAAGTAAGGAAAGGAAACCAATTCGCAATATCCGTTAAAAGAAAAACTGAACCCAGTTCAGTCCACACCTTTCCAACCCCATTTTGAATCCAATTTGCAACCATACAACCCCAAATTCATATCATAGCTAGATAACATATAGGAGAATAAATTTAGGAACTAAAACCAATATGTTAACAGCATTAGATAGGTTAAATAGCTGACAAAGTTCATGTTTCAAAAACTGGAAATAACAGAATATCATTCATGTATCAGTCATATATATTTCGAAACCCAAACTCATAGGTAATGAGCCATAAAGCCTAATCTAAATGTAAAATCAACTAATCATGGACTATAACATTTAGGATCACTTGATAACTGAACATTATAAAAAAATCAGATTAAAGAAATAGGAATCAAGGTTTAGGATTAGAATGTATCTATGGTATCAGCCAACAGTCCAAAATTCCATTCCTTGATACAAGAACCTATCTAATATGTAAAATCTAATCTAGTACAGTTTATACAATATATTTAGGATCTAAATAGCAAATAAAATCATTAATTAAACCAATTAAAATGGGAATTTAAACACAGGAATATAGAACTGGACAGTGTGGGAAAAACAGTGTCGTGCACGTGTTCATTGAGCTCGTGCACGTGACACGACACGACACAGACCATGTGCTCGTATCCCAGTGTCGAGTGGGACTAGGGCTAGGACTAGGGTACCCTGAATCGTGTCCTCGACGTGTCCAGAGGAGATACGAACAGCGTATCAGTGTCGAATAAACTCGACTGAACTGTCAGTCCAAACCCAGTGCAATGAGGATTACTCCATCGACACGCCACGTGGGCCCCTGAAACTTGACAAGTGGCGTGTCAGTCACTGTCCCATAGGGTGTGTCGAAACTCGTGTCCAGTGGCCGCGTGTCGTGTCCGGTACAGCCCCCGAACAGCAGGACAGGCAGTCCCGAGCGCGCGCGGATGTGTCCCTGTGTCCAAACAGACACGACACCAAACCAAAATCACCTCAGTCGATTACAAACATGTAAGCGACATCAAAACAATAATTTCTATTTAAACACAATTCGAAAATCAATACGAAATGCCCATTGGGGTATTTCATCAAACACCTTAAACCTAGGTTGGATACGTGTCCGATACGGACACAAAATGGGTCCAAAATGACACAAAAATTTAGGGTTAGCTAGGGGACACCTAGATCTAGGTCTCCATGCAAAGAAATTCAGAATTTAATGAAGTTTACATAGATTTACCTATAGGTGACCAAATGCAAGAAAAGCCTCAAATGGGGGGGTTCCTCTTGCTAGCAAACTTCTACAAATTGGTAAGAATCTGAGAAAAATAAATAACAACAGCAAGAACACCTCATTTAAAACCCATTGCAATTTGTTTGAGGAAAAATGGAGCTAAAATGGAATTTCTAGGGATTTGTGAAGATGGAAACTCACCTCTTTCCAAAGCTTTGTTCTTCCTAAGAGGCTAGCCCTAATTTCTAGGAGAATATTTATAGGGGGGAATCCCTAGGACTAGGTTAAGTGGCCGGCCAACTATGGGTTGGGCTAGGTTAGGTTCACATGGCTAATGGGTTGGGCTTTGGGCTCCTTTGTGCCAAGTTAATAATCATTGGTTCAACCAGAAGTCATGGCTTATGACTTAATATCCTAACTTGAGTCAAATAACTAAACCATAGGTCAACTCTAGTCTAACTAGGGTTGCATGACCTAACCAAGTCCAAACTCAACTAGGGTTAGCTCCTAGGTTTACCAAGTCAAAGCTAGTCAAAGTCAACCTAGTCAACCTTCATTCAAACAATTATAAAATAAATCCTAAAAATTCCCATAAATTCAAATAAATTCTAATAAATTCAAATAACCCCAAAAATGACAAAAATACCCTCAAACTAGAAATGATAAACAAAATACCCAAATCACAAGGCTAGGCTCTAGGTCAACCAATTTCCAAGGTTACACTATCAAAACACCAAAATCATAAGTCATAATTTAAAATAGTTTTAAATGATTAAAAATCACCAAAAATTATATCATGATTTAAATATCATTATTAAAAGACTAAAATTATAAAATTTTAAAATTACACTCTTCTGGAAAACTGGGTGTTACAATCCTACCCACCTTATAAAAATTTCGTCCTCGAAATTAAAATATTCGTACTCCTTCTAGGTCAAACCCCCACAATCAAGTCCCAGAACTTAAACAAATCATACTATCAAAAAGGACGACATACAGGTCATAGCATACGGTGGTAGTAAAAGTCTCAGCTAGGTATACTAGTCATGCTAAACCAAAACGGTCATAAGGTAGCAAAGCACACAAGCAGTTTAGGGTGTTAAACCGGAAAAGACACAGAATAACGAATCATCAAAACTGTAAGACAGTCTACCATCCTATGTGAAAACTGGTACTTATCATAAAATAAAGAAAGGTAACTACCAATTATCTATAAAGGGTTCAAAAAAATCAAAAGTTAAAGAATGAAAGTCACTTGCATGGAAATTCAATCACAATATGTATATATATTGTATAATGTAATATATGCATGTATGTATGTATCCTAGAGTGCATTTATATATGCATATGTATGTGTATGCTAGAATGCATTTATGTATGCATATGTGGGTTATGTCTAGTATATATATGTATGTGGCTACTATATGAGAGGTTAGAGTTATATTTTACATATGTAGATATATATATGTGTTGAGGTAGTTGAGTCATGGTTAAGGTTATGTGTATGTGTAATGTATATATGTGATATGTATATAAATATGATATAGGCCTTGTGTGGTATACTAGGATATGTGATATGATATAGAGTTTTTGACCCAAATAGTCTAGTTGAACAATAGTGGACTTTTGACCAAGTTGGCCAAATGGTTCATTTTGATTAGAGTTGACCAAAAGTCAACAATTGAGTCTAGGTGTAACCAGTTGACCTAGTTTGACCTAGACAGTTGACCAGGTTTGACTTAGAGTTGACTTTAACCTAGATTGGCCTAGAAATTATGTAGATTGCATCATAAACTCCATTTATCTTATTTTAAATACATTATAACCTGTACTGCTCTATTTAGGATATTGTGACTATGGTGCGGACATCTGATATTATACTACTCTTTTCAGAGTATCAGGCGAGTACATTCTCTGATAGTTCCCTCATTTACTTGTCAATTACTGTACTTCAGTTCTAGTTAGTTGTATGCGATTCTCTGTTACAACATGTATGGATATTCTGGATTCATGTATACGATACACATTTATTATCTGGCCTCTATTACTGGAATCATTCTGGAATCATTTACTGGTATCATCATATTACTGGCTGGACTCATCTTAAATTATTGTGTCGGAATTCTGGATTCACTTGCTGGGAGGGGAAATACTAGAGTAAGATGTGCAGACATACCCCATTTCTGGAATCACCCTATGCTGGAATCAAACTGGAATGATAGCCATCTCACACCCGGCCAGGTGTGTGATGTGCCGGATTACCTATAGCCGTTTACATGTCGATCTCGGTATTTTAAAATACACTGCTAGAGTATAGGCTGGACTCACCCTAAAATAATTGATCACTACTGGATTCATCTATACTGGACTCACCTATACTGGACTCATCTTGTACTGGAATCACCTGGTATTGGATTATATATTCTGGACCCACATTGGGATTTACATTTGACTTACATTGTACTGTCTGGACTTATACCCTGTTATTCTAGTTCAGCTAGTTTTTATTACAGTCTTTCTTGATATGTTTCTTCTCTTATTTTATTACCTTACTTTCCTTGTACCTTTACTATTTCTCTACATCATTACCTGTATAAAACTGCCATTTTCATCAATATAACTGTCTATAACTGCTTTATAGTTCTCTGTCATTTACTTGGGTTTTCTAGATGAGATGTGCTCATTCCTGTCCTGACTGGACCTGTTGAAATTTTACAGATGATTGCCCTGAGGACATTTGCCTACTCATTATGGACCTGATGAGGGATTAGCTACCTTTGGCCCCGACACTCAGGAGTGATCGGGATTTAGTTTAGTAGACTTGCATCTGTTTTCATGTAGAGCTTGTTATATAGAATTGAGACTTGATATGTATTTGAGATTGTTCGAGATGTTGTTATTATTTCAGTAGTTATTGTTGTCTTCAATTTCTTAGTTATATTTCGGTGTTATCTTTTCGTGCTTAGACTGTGATTGAGTTACACCATATCTTATACTTGTCCTCCGTTCGGAGTTGATCATGATGAGTACATTATATACTGCATGAGTTGATGGTTAGTTAGAGACTTAGAACAGCGTTCTACCGCCGACACTGCGGCGTAGGCTGGGCGCTGTTACGTACTTGTACCCTCACAGTGGGTGCGGGTCGTGACACGAACTTTGATCCGAAGTACTCGACCAACTTCAGTTGTGAAGTGTCTATCTTTAATCAAGCCTCTGACTACAGTCGCTCTAAAGCTTCTAGACCGTACCGTAATGACAAATCGACTAGAGGATTGTAACTTGCTTGGAATTTGAAAATGAATAGCTCAGAATACTTTGGAAGAAGTAGTAGGCTTATAGAGAAGAGATATGAAAGTGAATTGGTGTGTTGAAATGATCAAAATCATTCTCTATTTATAGTTTTTCCAAAGACAAAACTCTGTCAAAATTCGGACAAAATTTGGGCAGAACTCTATGAGAAAATATCGACAAGATCCGTAACTGCGGGAAGACCAAGTTCAAAATCCAACGTCCACTAACCGAACTCTAGCCGAATTCGGGCCAAATTCTATTGGAGTTCTGTTAGGGTTTTTGTAAATTGGTTTTTGGGCTTTTTGAAAAGATCAAGCAGTTAGGAAGTAGTTTGGGCTTTTGTAAGTGGGCTTGTTTTCAAAATGAAAGAGGATTTTGAAAACGTTTCTTGGGTAGCCTATTTGCCAGTACGATGCAGTGTACATCGTATTTATAGACTCAATAAATGTGAAAATTATATTGATAAAATAGAAAAACCAAGAGCATTTTGAGGACACCTTTCTTCTTATATTTGAACAGACTTGAAGATGCCTTTTTCCTTGACGGCAGTCATTGGGCGGTTCAGAGAAATATCCTTATATAACGCCGTCTTTAGCCCATTAATAATTATCTATTACATACGTCCTGGTTTGACAAAGCTTGATCATGCTTACTGCATGTTTATAAGAACATGTTAGATGAACAAAACAATATGATACATGCATAACAATATGATATAGAACATTTAGGACAATGCTAAGTTTAAGTATCAATATGATAGTGATTACATGAATATTAGTGATGTCATTATGGTAAACTTAATTGATTTGCCATATTCAAAAATATGATATAATTATTGGGCTAACAGTCTCCTCTCTCAAACCTGAGGACAAAGACTTAAGCCCTATGTATCACGATCTTCACCACATTCTCTGTAACTCAATTACTCCGAAATATGGCAACATGGATAGCCTCACCACCGAGGAGCTCATCACAATGTACTATTTTTTTACCCGCCAGCCCTTCTCCTTTGCCAAGACTATGATCTACTTCATGATCCGGGTTCAGGAGGCAAACCATCGGTCTCTCCGCTTTGGCATGTATATCACGATGATTCTGGAAGCCAACGGTGTCGACCTCACCAACTGTCCTAAGGCCAAGAAGCCATCTCTTCTTGCCAAGGCGAAGCTACGACCCCTCCACACTTTCCGTCCCTCGGCTTCTCTACCACCTCCTGCTGGCACTCCCGCTACTCTTTCGGCTTCGACGTTTATTCCTCCTGAGATTCGTCAGTACATTGACCGATGCTTCAACTCCCTCACCCTCGCTACTTCGAAACGCATCCAAGCTGCCACCCGGGGTCTAGGTACCCTGATCAACCATGGCTTCATGGATCAGCCATACTATTTCCAATGCTGCTTTATTGAAAACAACCCCCTTATTAATCCGGCTATACCGAACCCGGCCTACTAGGGACCGCGGTTCTCTGACCCCAATGTCTATGGATTTATGTATTCGAACGGCATTGATCCTTATGGGTCTTTTACTCCGACTGCGGGGGCTGATGATGACCATGCTGAGGATGCGAACCAAGTGGATGATCCTGGCAACTGATGATTGCTCGCGATAGTGGGTGGTGTCCTAAAATCTCTGTCGTGTTAGTGTTTTGTTTTGTTGTGTGTGGTCCTTCCTGGACTTTAAGGTGTTATGAAGTATGTTCTTGCTACCGTCTCTTTTTGTGTCTCCTAGAAAGGAGTGGTTTGTTATGCCTGTAATCAACCTGTTTCCCCTACTAATGGAAGTACTTATTATCTACACTATTTTTTTCTTTTATTATACTTTCATTTTGCATAAATGACAAAGGGGGAGAAAATTGGGCTGAGGGGGAGATATTTTATTATGGGGGAGCTATCTCTCAAAAATAATATTTTGTCAATTATCAAAATGGGAGAGATTGTTGGCACATTAATTTTGATACTTACAATTAACGTCTCTACTGTTTTGGATCTATCTTCTCTCAGGTTCAAAGTATAGCCCCAACCAAATGAAAGATTTATGCATCCATCAAGCTATCACTCAGACTCATTCAAGGATCACAAGCAAAGAACACAGAAGCTCGTTCAAGGATCACAAGCAATAAACTTCTCCAGACGAGATCCAGCTTCTCAGGAGTTTGTAATACATAGGAAACAAATGTCAAGCACTTTTGATGGATGACTCATTAAAAAGCTTAAAAGAGTAAGTATGAAGAAAGCGGATCATCCGCCGGATCTCTGCGAAAATCCGTCGGACCATCCATTTTGGAACAGTAAGTTTTTTCTTAGTTCCCATAGACAATCCGACGGATTATCGCGGATCACCGTCGGATGATCCATTTTGGAACATCAAGTTTTTACTTGGTTCCCACAGATCATCCTTCGGATTTTCGCGGACAACCTTCGGATTACCCGTTTGGAACATCAAGTTTTTACTTGGTTCTCATAGATCATCCTTCGAATTTTTGCTGACATCCTTCGGATTACCCATTTGAAACATCAAGTTTTTACTTGGTTCCCATAGATCATCCTTCGGATTTTCCTAACATCCTTCAGATTATACATTTTGGAACATCAAGTTTTTGCTTTGTTCCCACAGACAATCTGATGGATTACCATGGATCACCGTCGGATGATCCGTTGTACTGAGGTAGCTATTTGAAGTTCAAATCCAATGACCCTCATTAAATGAGCAATTAATGCATCCAGCAGCTAGTTTTCTAGTCGCTACTATTTGAGCGGATGAACCACCGAACGTCTGCGGACATTCGGCGGACCATCCGCTCGGCTGTAGTAAATGCTCTATCATCTTGGATTTGTATAAATAGTCTTCACCCTTTTTCATAAATACTTATCCACTTGAGCCTTAATGTCACGATACGATCACAATATATTGGGTCCAGTCGGATCATGCCCAGTCTGCACCGTTGTGAGACGGCGACAGTAGGCTGTATCAAGCAGTGAGAACACCAGCAAACAATATCTAAAGTAGGAAAGAAATAACATTTTATTGAATCTTGAAATATAACTAAGAGTCTGAATGAAAATAACACAAAATATAAGGCAGAACACCATTCTGTTACTACAATGGTTCTTATTACAACTGGAAAAGGACAAACTAAGACAACGATACAGCTAATAATCTGGGGCTCCCTGGTCAGGTTCAGCTACCTCGTCAGGACTCGGATCACGTCCGTAGAAGGAACTAAAAGCAAGATCTTCATCGTCGCAGTCACCTAAAAATGTTGGTCTCCAGTCATGAAGGGAGCAAGAACATATTTCAACATCTAACATTCAAAATAATAATAAATGTTGCAAGACAGTTTAAAAGCATTATATATTTTTTCTAGATAATAATAAAAAGATAGCAGGCAATAAATCTCAGAAGCTACAATGATGCAATCTACAATGAGTTAATAACGCTTTGAGTATATAACTGATCGATAACCGGCTAGATAGAGGCAATGTGTATACTAGCATTTTGGCCAAATGATAGTATACGGTACGGCTCAACCCCCCGTACGGTAAGGGTTAGTGCGAGAGAGGCAATATTCGATAACAATGGCTTTGGTCACAGATGTTATACTACTCCCCAATCAATCCTCGAGCCAATGAGTCAATCAATCAATCAATGTGGAGTCCGTGAGGGATCCACTGTGAATTAGTGTCGCTACAATATACATGATCCTACTGATGCAGCACATTTATTATTAAATAAAACATAGACATGAAAGATTAAAAAAAAACTTGCTTTGGTTGTATCCTTGGTGTGGAAGGTAACGACTAGAAAGGTATCGTCTAGGGTCCGGGATCCGAACATACATTAAAGATGATCTGTCCTTAGAACTTATTCCAAAGGTTGGCTAATAAAGCCACTAAACAAATCTATGCTTAACTATAAACATTGCCCTTTTATTTAGAGAAATAATAATTTAATTATGTAATATTTTGGTAAAACTATTTTTATTAGTATTTATAGATAACACATAAATAATATATTTTGGAATATTATTTAAAATAGTAGTGGTTTTAACGTAAATCATTTTGATAGAAATATCGTTTAAACTCAAAAATGTTCGAAATCTAATTTATTATTTATTTAAATAAAACTTTACGAAATATTTACTAATACTATTTTCTTTAATAAAGAATAACCATTTTAATAATATAAATACGAAAACCTTATTGTTGTAAAGCTTACAGTTTTTATTAGAAATATCGCTAAAATATCTAGTTTTTAATACCATACAATTTATTAATAAAAATAATGGTTTATTAAAAAATAAACCTTTTGATCTAAAAATGCATATATATAATAGATTTGGCCTAAAAACACTATTTTCTATATTAAAGTATATTTTTGATATATAATTATTTATTTTGAAACTAATTTACCAATTAATAAAAATTAGTGAAATTATGGCAATATTCCTATTGAAAATAATGTTAACTCTACGTTAGTCATATTACATAAACAATAACTCTAATTCCTACTAAGCAACCTAATTATAATTAACTGTCAAAATGAAATAGGTTACTAACATTATTACAACGCCTAAAAAGAAAACTAAACTAAATTATCCCGGAATTGACAGAGCTTCATTCTGTCAATTCCGGTCGGAAACAGAAAGGTTTTATGTTATGTAAAAAATATACAGAAGGTAGAAAGGTTTACCACAGGTTGTGATGGAGCACCGAGGGGATGCCTCGGACTCGGAACGCACGCGGGCACGGAACGGGTCACAGGACACGGACACGCGGGGGTGCAGGTACGTGCGCGGAAGGGCTGGCGGAGCACGGTAGGCAAGGTACGCTGGCACGGCGGAGAGCGTTGTGCGTACGCTGCGACGCGGAGGCGGCGCGGTGGGGAGCACCGCGGGGAGGGGTAGGCGGGCGCTGGCGCCGACGGGGACGCCGCTGGCGGCTGCTGGCACCGGCGGAGGCGCGCTGGACGCGCTGGCGGGGGTCGCCGGCACAGCGGAGGCTGCTGGCGGGGTTGGGCGGGAACGGAGGTCGGGCGCCGGTCGGCAATCGTGAACGGCGGGGAAGCGGGGCGAGTGCGGTGTCGACGCGACTGGGTATGGCGGGGGACGTCGGGGCGGCTTCGGTTTCGGGAACGATAGAGTATAGAAGGAGATAGGAAGAGTTTGGGAAGGTGGAAGCTCTTTGAAGTTTTTTGATTGAGGAATGGGTTTCTGAATAATTATTTTGTGAAGGAAGAGGGAGACGTGGGAGGGGGTGTTCCGCGCAGAGAGCGGATCGGAGTGGGAACCAGAAAAGAGTGGGGGACCGGGTAAGTCATGGGTTAAGTTATGGGTTCGGGTTTGGATTTGAGCTATTGGGTTCACCATTGGGCTTAAGTTATAAATAATAAAAAATACAACCAAAATAATGGACTTTATAACCTTCCCTCATTAGTAAATTTTGTCCTCAAAATCTCTACAGGTAAGGGTCGGGGTACAATCATGCCTCAAACAAGTAAGGGTATTTCTTCCTCAACAGCCTCATGCTTAACTATACTATACCATAGCATATCTATGAAGTGCATTATCTTAATCAATCCAACTACTATTCTCAAATAACGTTCTTTCCTCCTTAGAAAAATTGGTCATTCTAATCCACGAGAATGGATTTCTGCTTTCATCTCTAAATTGTCAATCACCGTCATAATCTTTGAAAATTTGCCTTCACACCTTTTCTTACTAAACACATATAATATATCCCGCAATGTATTTTGCACTTCCTTTAGCTAGCTAATCAACTAGATATATGTCCAAAATTTACTAAATCCAATTTCCGTCAAGTATTTTCCTCGAATCAGACTATTTCTAAGACAGCAAATTCAATTCTCAACCAACATCCAAACTTGACTACATCAATGTCATTATTACCTTTTGCTCATGTAATAATCCTTCTATGGGTTATTCCGTCCTTTCTGTATATCATAATCATATAATCTCAAAAGATCTAGATACCTTGAGTGTTCCTTAACTTGATCCTCATATTCTTTCGTTTATAGTTCCAAATCTGTCTCACATGTGGGAGAACCTATCAAATCCTAAACGTCCCTTACTGATGGTTTCCTCCATCTTCCCATATAAATTTTTGTCCTTGCTTTTAAACATAGAAATTCAAAATCGTCATGTTCTTTTATCTGTTCGAATTCTGATACCCAGCACTAGTAAGTACCACTAAGGGTTCTATCATCTTTCTCCTGAAAAAGTCAAAAGTTTCGAAGTCTATAACTCTCTCGAAACTTATTACCAAAATCTGCCTACCCATGGTCCTATTCTACTATCTTTCTATCTTTAGCTATCTAACATTCTTGAAAATATTGATCCCAATGCCTTTATTATAAATGAGATAGGTAACAATCTCTGTTTCTCCCGCATATAGCTATCAACTACATACTTATATATGGTCATCCACAAGATGTATATCAACTTTTTAATATATAACACTATCCACAACTATCTATAGCTTCCAAGATAGGTAATTATCAACAAAATATATGCAACAAACTAAAGTTGGACTAGGAAAGAGATTGAGCCAATAGAGATTGATATGGTCTTAATAAGTTCTAGAAAAATCAAGTAGAATTTCATAGGAAATCTATTCTTTCTGGCTGTGATAAGAAATTTATGAAAATGGAGACAACCGCTAGAAATGCAAATCCTCTAATCAGCCAAAAGTCAGAATAATTTGATGGTGCTAAAAAGACAACCATGGTATGAATATAGTCTTAATAATATTCGGAAACCAAATATATTCGAAGTCACTTTGCCTCAAATTCATGCCTCGCCAGAGTGCACCCGACTGCAGTGAATTTTTGGCTCCATAACTTGAATAATGATAGGTTACCGAGTAGTCTATCAACGTTATCCATTTCCTAGCTGAATAACATAGGAGACAAACATGATGCATTGAGGACAGTCTCAATTATCTGAAAACCTATGAACACCTGAAATAACTTCAACTTAGAGTCTATGCCTCGCTAATGCGCATCTGGCTACAGTAAACTCGCAGTTTCCATAATTTAGATAAATGGCTACAACGCATATGTGCGAAGCCATATTAGGTCACTAAATATTTTCTCAACTTTATCCATGAAAATTTCAAAGAGATAGCTCAACAATTCAAAAGTTTTCCAATGACTAAAGAAAATTTAATAATAGAATGGAATCAATTCTCTAACCGTTCCTACTTCATGATACTCAAACATTGAGTCTAGAAACTTTCTAGGCCTTGAAATGATCAAGAAGTTGCATAGAGAGAGTAAGGTTTCAAGTTGAGTGGAGGAAGTCAACAAATGAAAATATTTTCGGTCCTTGGAATAACTTAGAAAATATCAATCAATATTAGAATTATTTTTTGGAAAATAATTCCTTTGAAAGATTCGTGAACCAGTGTCACGACCCGCTCCCGAATAATCGGACACGAGTCGGACACGCCCAGCCTTCATCGTTAGACACGATGAAGTAAGTTGTACCAATCTCTAGAAAAATCTAACCAGATAAACATGAATATATACAATCACAGCATCTATAAAACGTTCCCAGAATGATCACCGAAATCCACCGATCATAATATCATAAAGTACTAGAGGCAACAAGAATGAAAATACACTATGAATTCTAAGAACAATATCTATGAGTAAGCAAAACAGTCTAAACCTGAAGTCTCAAGCTAAGTCTCATCTTGCTCGGCTAGTATCCCGGGCTCTGGCCCATAAAGTAGAACAATATCCTGCAAGTACACCTGCAACATATCCTAGTCAGGAGCGAATCTAAGTATATCCAAGGAAATGAACATGAACATCATGGTATGAACAAGAAATAGAAAATATATGTAAAGTACAAGAAATGAGAACAAGACATGAAACTGAACATGAAATACTGGAAGTAAAATAGGGAACATGATATGAGTCCTGAACATGAAATACAACCTGAACATGAAGTACAACCTGAACATGAAATACAACCTGATCATAAAATACAACCTGAACATGAAATACAACCTGAATCCTGAAATACAACCTAAATCCTGACATGTACAATATTGAAATACATCTAGATTGTGTGATCGGCTTGGGTAGATACAATGAACATGAAATGGTACGACTTTGGTCCCGCGTGCACGATGCGGGACCCAAGCTATTCACATGAATAGTAACAGGGTTTGATCACATATCTATAGTATTTCTCCTCCCAGACACAAGTAATACATGAAACATGAAACCAGACAATACCGTGATATATCGTGTCAACAAGGAGATACAAGGATGAATGTACAAGACATGAGAAATGAACAAGTCTGAGGAGTATGGTTGCCTTGCTCAGGGTGATCAAGAATGGGTGGTAAAGCTGTATGTCCACCTGTTTATTTTAAGTACAAGTTGGTTCAGGTCTAGAAAAATCAATTTAGTTATCTATGAACTCTAACCATATTTAACCATAAATTGAGATTCACTAATTGTTTAGGCTTAAGTTATTTATCTAATTATGAATCAGTTCAAAGATTAACCCACGACCACTCAATGTTACTTTAGACCAACAACTATCATGTATTGTCCAACTCTACTTCTTAATATCAGTTTATAGGTAAACTGACAAAATAAAGTTAGATATGACATAAAAACAAAATCCCTTTACACTCTCAAGTGAAGAGCAAAATCCTAAGTTTTTATAGTAGTAGAAGACAAGACTACCTAACTAAACTTGCGAACTCAACTCCTGTTAAGCAACCACTATGTTATAGCTTTCTTGAGCCCACTCATTCTACAGGTTGGTTTGAAGGATTTCTGCAGTTCACATCAAGTCCCACAGTTGCTAGACTGATACCACAATCAAAGCTAACAGGAAAAACCTCCAAGTTCGGCACTATTGTCCTTAAAACCACATTACCTATCAATTGAATACGGGATATAAGAACTCAGTATTTCGAAATCGAGGAAATAAATCAAGTTCAATATATCCTACTGTTTGGAAACACAACTAATATCTAAACCACAACTGAACCATTACCTACTACTCCTCAAGAAATCAAATGAGAGTCATCTTATTATAACCTCAGTCCCAGCAGGGACCTTATCAACTTACTGACAAAATCGAACTGAAAAAAAACAAAAACAAAGGCTTAACAACAATTAACTCTCAATTTCTTCCAATTTTGACTCACAGTTCACCAATTGTAATTTCTTTAAATCATTAGAGTTCAAACCCGCCTCATCTGTCTATCAGAGACCAAATGCCAAAATAGTTCATAACATGAACTATCAGCAAAACATTGCAGTCCCTTAAAATGAATGATCATCTAGCTGGAATGAAGAAAACAAGTTTTATCCAATATCAATATAACCCAGTTTTCCCACAGGTCCAATATTAACCTTCATAAAAATATGTTTCGACAGTTGAACTCAAAAATTTTCTAAAACAACAATTAAGTCACACAATGCATTAAAAGAACAGAGCAAAAGAAGGACTCGACAATCAGTACTGCCACTCCTCTTCCTGTTTCAATATCTACCCGACACAGCAACCAAGCTAACTTGAATTCCTATTGCATTTGCTCCTAGTTCGACCCCTCCAGTAATCATTCGAACTCTTCTTCACACCAACCGATCCAAACACAACCTTCCTGGACACAACAACTAGCTGATCACGAACCGGACACTCAAGAAAAGCTCGGACACACGAACATAGCTAGGTACGCACCCAGACGTAACACCAAAAATCCTGCAACCGAACACAACGCTGCCCTATGAAAATGCCAGTTATGAACTAAGAGTACACATCCTGAGAGAAACAGAATAATTACCTGTAGATGACTAAACCACACAGAAACTGGAACACGTTCGCAGCATGGACACGAACAGACTTGGACACTGCGAGAGCCGGATACAACCAACACCCCTGAGATGAACCACGCTGTGTCGGACACGATTCGAAGAGCAGACACGTCCTCAGGAAGTGGACACGGCTCCAAGAGGAAATCAACACTCTGCACAGACATTTCAACAAACAGGTTGGGCTCAGAATAATATCGCCACATCTCTGAACTTCCTCTGATTCCCAGGAACGCAAAATACACCCACGATCTCATAGATCGATACTCCGATAAATTCAGTAAGATTCAAAGAGAAATTTGATCCATCCAAGAAACAAACTCCACTCAATCGATGGAACTCCACTGAAACAAAATTCAAAAGAATTTGAATTAACAGACAGAGGCGACTCACCTAATACTTCAAGTTCGCAGATCGATCTGCTGATGGCTTGCCCGATCCGATCTCGATACTTCAGATTTGTCGTCGTTTGATACGAACAGAAACTTCAGTCGATCAATCGATTCTACACGAAATTTGCTACACACAATTCGAATAACAAGGAGGGAATTCATCAGAGATTCAATCGAAGAATCGATCCACAAGGATTGATAGTAGTCGGGATTGGCATACTCACTGATTCGATCGAGCGAAGAGGAACAGCTCCGTTCCGCAACCGCGTGGATCAATGGAGAAAGAAGACGTCGCCGCCGAAGTGGTGGTTCAGTCGCCGGGAATGGCGTGGTCGTCTGAGACGGAGGAGGAAGCCGTGCGCCGTCGTCGCTGCTGATGCATCGTCGCCGGGAGAGGAAAACTCGTGGGGAGAAGAAGAGTCCTAGCCGTGATTGCTGCCATCGCCACCGGAGCCGATCACCGGAGAATGAAGGAATTAGGGATAGGGTTCGGCGAGAATTGGGGAAGACGAGAGAGAAAAACTTGGCTGAGAAAAATGAGACGGCTCGTTCTCTCTCCTCCACCTCGTCTTAATAAATGCAATTTTGCACTTAAGCCCCTCCGCCTAGAAGTTTTGCAAACACCCCCTCCCCTGCTCAAAAATAATTGCACGTAATTCCTCACCCTTTTCAGTATTTGCAAGAACACATAAAAAAATTAGTTAGAGTGTTGGTTAGAGAATTTTGGGACCATCAAATAGTTATAACTAATTCAAAATTCACAATATTGCCATTAATTCAAATCTTCCTCCAAAAATTGAAATTCATATAAATCAAAACTATAAAAAAAAAAATATAGCTTTTAAATTTGAAAATGAAAAAGTGGGGTTACAAATCTACTCCCCTTAGAAAATTTCGTCCTCGAAATTCAAAAGGAAACAGTAGACATGTTTTAACAATCTAGGATCAAATTCGAAACTGAGAACTAAATCAAACATGCTATAGGACCGAGCCTAGTCATGACTAGAAGAATAATCCATTAGCACGACCATCTAAGCAAGATCCAGATCAGAGTTGAGGCATGATGAAAATAGAATAAAAATGAACAAGCACCTACAGCGCGCGCCATGGCTGGTGGCGCGTCCTACCATGCGCCCGCCGCACAAGATGGCCGTCCCCATCACGCGTCATGAATAGTGGCGCGTCCTTTCTCTGCCACCCAGTGGCCCACCGTGCGCCATCTCTTTTGGCGCACCGTTACCCTATCTGCAATTTTTCTAAACTTCTTACTTTTTATACAATTTAGATAAATTCTTTTATCTTATATGAAAATTTCTGTTCCGATTGTAAATGACAGGTGTCGATTGAAAGATGTTTGCTACGGTGGGGTGCATGAAACATGTCACTAGGATTCCATTCATTCCTGTGGGGTAAATGACATGTGAGTTTGTTTTAAATTAGATATAATACTCAACTCGATGCCACGTATATTCCATATCTGTAGTCTCTTTCAACATAGGATGTTTTATATACAAGTTCCTTGAATATACCTTACTTTCGTATGAGTCCCCCAAATTTTGCTAGTTATATGAAGTTCCAAATAAAAAACATTTAAGTTCCGTTAAAAAAAGATTTTTTTTTTTTTTTTAGATATCCGACCTAAAGATCTGGGCTTTGTTTAGAATTGTGATCTGTAAAAAATAATTTTTAACAACCACCTACAAACTGTTCTTAAAAGTTATGCATGACTCACTATAACAGTGTTTTCTTTTTCTTTTATTTTCTTTTTGAAAAGCAGAAAAAAAAAAGTACATATTTTACTTAAATTTGATCTTAAAGTTTTTGGTCTTTATGTCCATTTCTTTGAATCTTTGTTGCCACTTATTGTTCAACTCCAGTAGGATCGTCTATATTAAAAAATTGAAAGTCCAGTTCATTAATATAAGCACATTCATCTCTTAAGTGTTAAATTCCTTTTATTTTTGCATAAACCCAATTTTGAACGTAAACACAAACTTCTAAAATATCCGATAATATCATTTGTTTTACTTAGTTTTTTTTTTAATCTGCACTAAAACAAGATTCTGATACTACCATGAACACCGAGACCATTAAAAGATTACGTGCCAAAGAAGAAAGTATAGGATATTTTTTAGTGCATTTTCCACCATTCTAAAATTGAAAATATGATCCAGAATTCTCGAATTCTCGTCATCTTAATCATAGGAGTTTAAATACAAGAATACTTTTTGAGTTGGGAGGAAAGATTATTTTTGTATATATTTTTTCCTTTGTAGTATCAATTATGCTATTTGGCTCCCAAAATATTTGGGTGATGCCATCTCCCATTATGTGGCATCTGACATGGCAGCTGACATAACAGCTGACATGGCAAATTTTAACCCAAAACATTAATTATCCAATTTTTTTAATGTTAATGTTAATATTAATGTTAATATTTATATTAATATTAATATTAATGTTAACGTTAATGTTAATGTTAATACTAATTTTAATGTTAAGTTTAATATTAATATTAATATTAATGTTAATTTTAATGTTAAGGTTAGTTTTAATGTTAAGGTTAATGTTAATGTTAATTATCATGTTAATTTAATAGTAATTTTAATTTTAATATTGATTTTAATGTTAAGTTTTGTCATGTAAGCTGCCATGTCAGCAACCATGTCATATGCCACATAATGGGAGATAGTATCACCCAAATATTTTGGGAGCCAAATAGCATTTTTGTTGTAGTATACTCTTAGCATGTGATAACTTAGAATTAAACTAGATCTATTACTACTATTATTTTTAGCATTTCCACCGGGGTCATTTCGATAATACTTTTTTTCTTCTTATAAACTAATTAGAGTATCTAGATGTTCTTTAGTTTTAAATTTTAATCTACTTACATCAACGTTTATATTACTGTAAAAAATATTTAATAATATAAATACACAATCTTTTGATTTTAGGATCTAAAACCGCAACCAAACATTATAAAAGAGATACTGTATGCCAATATTTTAGAAATTTTCTTTTCATTTTAGAGATGTCATAATCAAAACAAGGAGTATTTCTATGTTTTGCAAATACATGAAAAATACTAATGTTCTATTAAAACTAAAGAAAAAGTTGGATAATAATTCCGGTTAAAATACATGTAATATTGACAAATAATTCTAAACATTTATAAATTATGCAGATAACGTTTTAAACTCTTATTGCATACTTGGAGAAGTGTTCAAAGTAATTAGACATGTTATAATATTTCATAAATTCGCTTGAAAAAATTAAAGACGTTCTTGTATAATTAAACTAACAATATGACAAGCACACTTTAAATGAAAAACTTGTCCTTTTAATACAAGTAGATACTGAAATTTTAAAATATTGATACAAGAAGTATTATTAGTAGCATTATCAAAAGAAATTGAAATATTATTACTAGCATTATCAAAATAAGATAATTTTTTATTATGAATATCATATTCAAGTAAAATTTGTAATATGGCTTTGCCGATTGCAGATCTAGTATACGAAAATTCCAACGGTCTTAGTTAAATAATTTTTTTTATAAAATTTATTTCGCTTCTAAATAATGTGACATGATACAAATAAAAATAATAATTTTGTTTACTAGTCCATATATTTGAAGTTAAAGAAAATTTACTACTATTTATAAAACTTTCTTTCGAACCTGCTTTAAAAAAAACTGCTTCTGCTCTAGTAGTAGATCTAAACTTTTTAGTAAAACAATTAATATACTACTTGCATAGTAATATATGACTCACTTGTTGGAATTATTCAATAATTAAGGGGCCACACATGTAAAATTAATTGTATTTGGGCTATCTAAATAATTAAGCCAAATTAAAGTGGTCTATTTGGAAATTGGCTTAAGGGTATAATTGTCATGGAATTAATGTGTAGATACCGGAGATAATTCTAATTTGATGAGGGGCCAAATTAGAAATATCAACACATATATAAATATGTGTATTCATTAGGGTTATGGTCCCCAACATATACGGCCACCAAAAGAGAGGTTTTCTCTTTTTCTCTTCTGCATCCCCATCAATAGAAAGAGAGGGACAAAGGATTCGGATTCTTCTTTGTCATTAAGGGTCGTAGCAAGTTGGAAGATCGAACCCAATAAAGAGACGATCGCTTCAAGATCCATCAAGCCTAGCAATGGATTCAGGTACGCTTCCGCAATTTAATTTATGTTTTTCATCTCATGAATCGACATGGCACAATAAAGTTCTAACAAGTGATATCAGAGCCTCCATGTTTGATTTATGAGATCAAAATTTCAGAATAATTTTTTTAGTATTTTTCAGGAACCCTAGATCGTTTCATCTAATTTGATTTAGGGTTACGATTGTTCAAACAATTTTTTTTATGATGATCCATTCAATTTAGAACATATACATCTAATGTTGCTTTAGAAATCGTGCATTCATTATGGAGATTCATACTTATGTTGAATAAGTACGAATATGGGTGACTTCAACTTTGGAGATTTATTTAATGTGTCAATTTAGTTCAAATGGATTTATTTATTATTTTTTAACTAATGGTGAATATGAGATGGCTTGGGTTTAGTATTTGGTTTTAATATTATTTATTTATGGATTTATTAGTCTAAATTTATATCGTATTGGGGTCTGATCTAGAATATTGTAATATCGGGACCATCAATTTTTAGTACATATACATGTGATGATATGGAAATAATATTTTTAAATTATACAAAAAGATTCACATGTTTATGAGATAGTAGATAAATTTTGGTACAATCTTTATGGATTATTTGAAGTAATATTTTGATTGATGGATTCGGTTATTAAATAATTAGTCTCCAAATTGGTCTAAAGTTTGCTTGTTCTTCTTTTAAAAAAGATTTTTTTTTAGATATTTGGATACTTAAAGAGGAAAGAGGTGCTGATAATGCTCAGTTTAGACCAAATATCTTCAGTTTTGGATATATATTTTGGAGTTATTATTTTCAGTTAATGTCTATGAATTTTTCTTTGGATGCATATCCTCCGTAGATTATTTCATGAATTTTGTTATAGTGATAATATCCAATTTTGTCAAATTAAAATTCATGATTATGCTTTTGATTACTTTATTTGAGTAATAATCTTATGAATATGCATGTATATAAAGTTTTGGACATGATTCAGTTTTGTAAAATTCAGTCAACATTCAATTTTTTGGTGTCTTTTAAGACTAGCAATAGTTGTCCAATATTCTAAGTAGACTCATTGAAACAAGATGTCGCCAAAGTGACCTCTCTTGCGTAGATGGTCTATGAGGGATGTCGGATGTTTGTGTGTGTATATTCATACGGGTATTAGCCGGCCCAAAGGAAGGTTAATACTTGGCCGAATTACACACATACTTGTGGTGATAAATGTGTGACAATTATACGGTTTACATGTGAATAATAACCCGATCCAAAGATAGGCTTATTATTTGACATGACTTATTGTCAACATTTGATCACTACACCAAGAGTACCACTTGTAGTTAATATCACTGTCCAAAGACTTGATATTAATGATGCACTAGGTATCTTGAGATGGGGTTCACCATTGTTTGGATTTGTTTGACTATATTTTACTCTTTGGTTATTAATTAGAGCATGTCTGTTTTTGTTTTGTTTTGTTCTCTTTACAGTTAATGTTGCTATAATATCTGCCAATAAGAAATTAGTTTCCAAGTTTAATGGGATAAACTTTAAGGGCAAAAAAAAAAGAATACAGTAGCTGCTAAGGGTCCAGCTCAAAAGAAACAACAATATAAAACTAAGGATTTTTTTTTTGTGATAAGGCATGACACATAAGGAAGAAATGTACAAAGTACCACGCATGACGTATAAAAAAATACATTTCTAAATTTGGTCTGTTCTGAGGTTAATTTAGATTTAATACCTAGAAACACATGGTGGTTAGATTCTGGTGCTACTATCCACATTAGTGTTTATAGACAAGGTTGTCTGAGCTACCGAAAGCTAATTGATGGTGAAAGATACATCTATGTGGGTGAAAAAAAAATCGGTAGAAGTGGATGCAATAGGACATTTTAGGTTATATTTAGGAACCGATTATTATTTGGATTTGATAGACACTTTTATTGTACCGTCTTTTAGATGAAATTCAGTTTCAGTTTTCTTAATGGACAAATCTGGTTATCATTGTTCATTTGAAAATAATAAATTTAGTCTATCTTTAAATTCAAATATTATTGGTAACGGTTCCTTTAAGGTCTATGATCGCCTATATTCAGTTGAAATTATTGCATCTTACAATAAAACCTTGCAAGTGGAGTCATGTGGTACTAAACGCAAAATTAACAATAAATGTTTTAGCCTCATTATGACATAAGCGATTAGGTCACATCTCTAGAAATAGAGTTGAACGACTTGTGTCTGATGAGATTTGAATTTTATTGACTTTATAGACTTTAATGTCCATATTAATGTGTAGAGGAAATACAGACCAAAGTTCAACTGTAAGCAGCTACTTTATTAACTATGCTGACAAATCGAGGGGTTAATAATTATACAATCCCACACAAAGAAAATTTTGAGACGAGAAGTGTAATAGTTTTTGAGGATGTTGAGTTTGGAAGAAAAATAAAGTCAGGATCATTGTCTTTGAGAATGAATCAAATACGATTCCTACTATCACTTTTGACGATGTACATAATTCTATACATGTCATGATCAAGAAGTGAATTCGGAGCCTCAATAAGACAATGTTGAATTACCTCTACAAGTCGTTATTGAGATACCTTAACAACGACAACGTAGCGGCACTCCATTCAAGATAAGGTAATTATTCCTAAGGAACAAACTCAACAACCTCAAGAACCGTTAATATTAAGATGGTCCACCAACGAAAGGAGAAATATAATTTTGGATAATATATGTCATATTTCTCTAGGAACGCGAGGAAGACTGCGGATACTGGAAGATGATCTAATCAACTTCCGTCAGGCTATGAAAAGTTCCAGTTCTCAAAGTGGATTGATACAATAAATAAGGAGTATAAGTTCATGCAAGACAATAAAGTTTAAGAACTTATCCCATTACCAAAAGGTATGAAATCCATTGGTTGCAAATGGACATTTAGAACCAAGAAGGATTCGAAGGATAATGTGGAGAAGTATAAAGTATGTCTTGTAACTAGTGACTTTACTCAAAATTTTGGGATTAATTTTAAAGAGTTTTTCTCTTCGGTATCTTAAAAAAACTACTTTAAAATAATCATAGCACATGTTGCATATTTTGATCTTGAGTTACATCAAATGGATGTCAAAACGACGTTTCTCAATGGTAACATTGACGAAACTATTTATAAGGTGCAACCAGAAAACTTTGTGTCGAAAGACCCAAAGAATATGGTTTGCAAATTGACAAAATTCATTTATGGACTCAAGCAAGCTTCTCGTCAGTGGTACTATAAATTTCACCAAGTTGTTACCTCGTTTGGTTTTGAGGTTAACGTTGTTGAATATTGTGTGTATCACAAATTCAGTGGGAGTAAAATTATTTTTCTGGTTTTGTATGTTGATGACATACTGCTTGCCACAAATGATATAGGTATATTGCATGACACTAAGAAATTTCTATCAAATAACTTTGAGATAAAATATCTTGGTGACGCCTCTTTTGTATTAGGAATTCAAATACACCGAGATCGTTCTCGAGGTATTCTTGGATTATCACAAAAGAACTATATCGATAAAGTGCTTAAAAGATTTGGCATGCAGGAATGCAAACCAGGTAAAACCTCTCGCTAAAGGAGACAAATTCGGTCTCAATCAAGTGCCCTAAGGTTAGCCTTAAAATTAAGAAAATGTAATAAATTTTTACTTCATGGTCAGTTGTAGGGAGTCTAATGTATGCTTAAGTATGTACGCGTCAGGATATTGCGTATATATTAGGATGTTAGGCAGATATTTAAGCAAATATGGATGGATCATTGGGTAGCAGCCAAATTCTACTTAAGTAATTAATAGAGAACAAGAAATTATATGCTCTTTGTAGGAGATCGGATAATTCTGGAGATCATAAGGTATTTCGACTCCGATTTTGTTGGATGCCAACACAGCAGGAGATCCACATCAGGTCATGCTGACTAATGGAGCTATATTTTGGATGAGTGTCAAACATGCACTCATAATTTCTTCCACCATGGCAGCAAAGTTTATAACATGTTGTGGGGTATCTATTCAGGAAATATGGTTGCGAAATTGTCACAAGGCTGCGCCTACAGTACGGTGTTGAAAGACCACATAAAATTATGGTGTGACAATAAATCAATACTGTATTCCAATAACAACAAAAACTTGTATAAGTCAAAGGATATTGACATAAAGTTTCTAGTTGTGAAGGAAAGAATTCAGAATGGTTATAGTGTTCATATAGCACATTAGGACAAACTCCATGTTAGCGGATCCGCTCACAAAAGCATTATCATCCAGGGTCTTTCATGAGCATACTGCTCACATGGGTGTTAATTAAGAATATGGCAATATAGTGGGAGTTTGTATTTTATGTATTTGGGTGCTATTTGGTTTTGGACACATTTATGTATTAAAGTATTTTGGATATTTATCTGATCAGATATATCACTACAACAAAAAAAACCCTTTTAATGACGACTAAAAAGTGTCATTAATGACGAACCATGACGCTTTTTTTTCACAGCAACCGTCATGAAAATGGATGTTATAAATATTTTTTAAAAGCGTCATAAAATAACCGTCATGAATAGTTTCTATAAAAGCGTTATGAATAGTTAATATATAGTGCACAATTCAGAACAATTTTAAAACGTCATGAATAGATAACATGTATAGGCTCAATGCAGCACATTTATAACACTTTATACTATTCAAATTAGCATATCCAAATCAATCCATATAATTTTCAGGCCTAAAAATCAAATTAACATTATATATCACCATCTTTATTACATTTCTCAAAATAGAGTACATATCAACATCTTCATTACATTCTCAAAATAGAATATCCAAATACATATATACATTTACAAATACATATATACATTTACAACTACCAAAAAACCTGCACCCAGAGCTCTGTTGGACTACCAGGGACTAAAGGTCCTCCAACTGCTAAAATCTTTATGGAAAAAAGCAGTATCCTCGTTTGTTTGAATTTAATGTCTCTTACAATTGATTGGTCCACATATGAAAGAAGAAAAGCTGAAAAAAAACAAAAAAAAGATTACATTGGAAGCATGAATAAACTTGACAGTACATTCTCTTAAATCAACATGAATAAGCTTAAAAAAGATTACATTGAAAGCTGAGCAGCCAGCATCAAACTTCTCAAGCAGCACCAACATGTAACTTATAGTTAGGGATAACAGTACCTAGGAAACTCCCCAACCAATGAGCCATCCAGACCGGTCAAGAACACAAAAATATCACCTCACAATTGGATAAAGGAGAGTTACTCCAGAGCAGGCAACTAAAGATTACTACAAAATGTACTCGTATTCTTATTTTGAATATCACATTTTACCTTACAAAGTTGAGCCTCATTTCTCCAATCTTTCTAAAATATGTTGAGCAAAAAATTACAGTTTATTGTCAAACACATAAATTGCATCATAATTCTCAAAAGAAAAACAACAAACTGATACAATATAGGTCATAAAGAATTAAAGATGCACAAAGAATCAAGTCGAAATTGAAGAAAGACTAGTCTACCTATATAAGATTGAAATATGCAAGTGCAGATTTGCCTATCTACCTATATAAGATTTTTATAAAAATCCTTGAGATGTAATGACATATTATGTAAACATGAATATGTTAAAGAATTCCATTTATATTAGAATATGTAAAACATAGAAATAGTACCATAATATTCAATATAACCTCTTAAAAATCAACTGCACAATCATAAGTGCATGGATGGACCCTTCATGTAATACTTGGACACATTTCTGATCAGTTATCAGAAGAAGAAAGCAACTTGCATCAACCTACAAAGTGAATGACTTACTGAAGCCTCTTGTGAGCAGTGAATATATTGTGATATACTGGTGAATCAAGTATATAACCAAAACAAGATTACAAGATAATAGATGTTTATTGATCTGTTCACGGCAATGTTATGAATCAAGCAGTGAATATATCTGTTCATGACATAAGTGCAAGGATGGACCCTTCATAGAACGTACATAGTTAAAAGTAGAAGAGGAAATGCACTCATGGGAGCTGTCAACATGTAGAAAACTTACTATATGACATCATATGGGTTGTTTCACTATTCAGGTTTTTCTAGTTGGGTAAAGTGCAAAAAATCCCTCGTTAAATTTGTGTTTTTTGTACTAAAAGACCCCATACTCTTAAAATTGCCAAAAGTATGAATTAAGCTCATTTTGCCCCCAAATGACAATTTTACCCCTGTCCCCCCTCCTTCTTCGGCTGTGTTCGCCGGCGAGGAGGAGGAGGGGGGTGCGCTCGCCGGCGACCGGCGACGGAGGCGGAGGGGGGGTGGGGGGGTGTTCGCCGGCGAGGGAGGAGGGGAGGGGGCTGTTCGCCGGCGAGGGAGGAGGGGAGGGGGCTGTTCGCCGGCGAGGGAGGAGGGGGGGCTGTTCGCCGGCGAGGGAGGAGGAGGGGGGGTGGGTCGGCGGGGGGGGGGGGGGGGCTGTTCGCCGGCGAGGGAGGAGGAGGGGGGGTGGGTCGGCGGGGGGGGGGGGGCTGTTCGCCGGCGAGGGAGGAGGAGGGGGGTGGGTCGGGGGGGGGGGGGGCTCGCCGGCGCCAGCGCCGCCGGAGGGGGGGGGGGAGAGGTTAGAGGGGAGGGGGAGGGGTAGTTTAGGTATAAATTTTTTAAAATTTGGCGGGAAGGGCCTAACCGAGCGGATGTATAATCTAAGGAGGGGTAAACTGCAAAAAAAACTCTAAAAGGTCTTTTAGTGCAAAAGGCAGAAATTTAGCGAGGGGTTTTTTGCACTTTACCCTTTTCTAGTTCATATACTGCTAGTATATGCAAGAAAACTTAGCTTCAATTAGCATACACACTTGTGTTGCATCAAGTAGCACATATGTTTCTTATTTTTTATCACACAATTCCCGAGATATTTATTGTAGTTTTAATACATTAGCTGCACTTTGTGTGATTGTTAAGTTACAGATTAATTATTTTCCTGAATTCATTTTTTACTAAAATTATCTTCGACAATGAAGACTTTTCCTTCGAAAAGAGGTTTTCTAGGAGCATGACTTAATATGAAAAGTCAACAAAAGAATCAACCAAACTAATTGGCTTACTCTCTGCTTGACCACGACCCCTTATATGTTGGTGGCATACTCCTGCCAAGGCATCTTTGAGCTAGTAGGTCCTGCATACCTTCAACAAGGCCACTTGGCAAGCAAGTAAAACTAACATTTTTACTGGGACATATGCCTATTAAGCTTAACATAAAATTAAAAGCCAAATGGAATTAATTTGAAATTCTTCTCAGGTTGCTGTGTGATTCTTATTCATATTATGTGATTACATATAATGTGGTCGTGTATTTTCTGTAAATAGGAATAAGCTGGCTCTTACAGGGCCACTCTGTTTTGTGATGGGATCTACATGAATCAAATAAATGAGCAGCTCCACTAGAAAAAAAATGATGCCAGGAATGCTTAACATATTCAGATATCAAAACACTGAAATAACTTATAATGGCCTCAAGTCAAGTGAAGTTGTGTACAAATTTTTTGATGTTCTCCATGGATGTTTAGTATGCTACTTAATTTGTATGATAGTTTAACTCAACTGTGGTGATCCTCTGATTCAGGTCGGTGTCCTTATTGGTAAAGCTGGTGAAACAATCAGGAACCTGCAACGCAATTCGGGAGCACAAATTCAAATCACAAGAGATGCTCAGGCAGATCTAATTCCTCTACTCGACCAGTTGAATTAGTAGGGACACTTGAACAGATCAATAAGGCGGAGAGACTATTTAGAGCACTGTCACGGCAGACAAATCCCATGAGCCAAAATCATGGTTATCAATGGAAACAACCTGGATATATTTTTCTGCTAGGTATGACTTTTTGCCCACATATGGATTGGCTAATCTAATCTCAAACAAGGGAACAACCACCTGTTTGGAAGCTACCTAACCAGAAACCAGAAACCCCCACCCGTTTACTAACCCACATAGGTTATATTGAAATATGCTAGTAGCAGTAATGCCAAAATTTGTCAAAATTTGTTCTTCATCGCATATGTATCAAAGACAACATAGACTTCAAAATTACACAAAATCGGTGCCATGCCCACATTGCCATGCCACATTTGCAACTGTGAATAAAAAATATATTGCAATTGTAGAAATAGTGTTATACCTCTATCGACGTCAAGGGACTCGCCCCCATCGAGCTCCATGATGCAGTGGACGGTGCGCATGTACTTTGAGTCGGGCTGGTCGGGGGAGTCGCGGAAGTGGCGGAGGATCGCGGCGTTGACGTCCTGGACGCTGATGTTGGTGCCCCAGACGAAGACGGGGACAGAGTCGTCGACGGAGGGGTCGGTGGCGGGGTCGGGATCGTCGGCATCGGAGGAGAAGGACATGGGGGTGGCAGGAGTGGCGGGGGTTGTGGGGGTCTGGGGTGTGGCGGGAAGGGGTCCGATGGGCGGAGGATGGGAAGGGGGTCGGCTGGTGGGAGTGGCGACGGCGGCCGTACATCGCTTCGCCTGCCCTGTGCCCGAGGTTCAGCAGATCGGGTTGGGAGAGAATCTAGGGTTTGGTGGGGATGGGGGGAAATTTAGGGTTCCAGATCGAGAAGCGGAGGAGGAAACTAAGCGGAGGACGACGATGTGGAGGATTGAAAGAAGGAGGAGGATAAGCTTAGGGTTTGGTGAGAGGAGGGAAGAGGATGAGAAGGGGAGTAGAGCTGAGAGGGAAGGAGAAGGGATTTGGAGAGGGGATGAGAAGGGGACGGAGGCTTGAGCCTCCAAATATTGTGTTGGTGGAAAGAATTTTACAGAAAACTTAACTACAAGTTTGCCACCGCTCTAAAATATTAATAACGCTTTGTTTTATAAACGTTATAAAAAGCCCAAAATTAGCCAAAACCGTCATAGAAAAAAGGTATTTCGAACTTTGATGACGCTTCTTTATCAGCCGTCATGAAATCCACTTATCAAGCATCATTAAAAGGTTTTTGTTGTAGTGTATGGAAATTCAGTTCTTTCTGTTTTCATTATGTTAAAGTATTGATCTCATTAAAGTTAAGGAGGACCAGTTGGAATTAGACATGTATTGATCACATTGCGTGTAATTTCCATGCTACGCATCCATGATTGATCTATGTTGTTTAGCTATATTGGTATATGTGACCATTGATGGTTTAGTTACGCTATATGTGACGAATACCGCTTTGATCCTATGTTGATATGGTTAATGGACGAGATTGTCCGGATATACCCTAAGGATTAAGATAGCAATTTATGAGCTCACTAAGGTTAACACAATTATAAGGTTACATATGTGGCCCAGTGGACGATTGTTGGAATTATTCAATAATTAAGGGGCCACACATGTAAAATTAATTGTGTTTGGGGCTATCTAAATAATTAAGCCAAATTAAAGTGGTCTATTTGGAAATTGGCTTAAGGGTATAATTGTCATGGAATTAATGTGTAGATACCGGAGATAATTCTAATTTGATGATGGGCCTAATTAGAAATATCAACACATATATAAATATGTGTATTCATTAGGGTTATGGTCCCCAACATATACGGCCACCAAAAGAGAGGTTTTCTCTTTTTCTCTTCTGCATCCCCATCAACAGAAAGAGAGGGACAAAGGATTCGGATTATTCTTTGTCATTAAGGGTCGTAGCAAGTTAGAAGATCGAACCCAATAAAGAGACGATCGCTCGCAATTTAATTTATGTTTTTCATCTCATGAATCGACATGGCACAATAAAGTTCTAACTCACTCTCACCAAATGTAAAATATTGTTCATTACAAATAATATATTTCGTTAAATTGGTTTTGTTACATCCAATATAATAAGTAAAGTTTCCTACTGAAGATCTTTGAGGACATGTACTTAACTTTATTTGTCTAGTATTAAACGTGTCCTTGCTACAACAACTTTCATAGTGTCTTCAAAATTCGTGTCATCATTTTTTTCATTTAATTTTTTTTGTATTTCTTGCATTGAACAATCCTAGGTATTGGTTTTTGGTCTTTGGGATCTAAGACTTCATTTTCCTCATTATCTATGACAAATAATTTAATATCAATTTTTATAGCATCGATCTTTTACTAGTTCAAATATTACTATTAGTACTTCTAACTTCTCGAGCTAACATTTGTGATAGTGGTATTTCATTTTCTACCGAATTATTAGCATAATAATAATTTTCAAAATTACTATAAACATTGAACAATGTTATGAAAGATTTTCATAGTATTGGTCAGAACCAATAGCATTGTGGGGATCCATACTATATTTCTTTATAATTTTAAAAAGAAATCAATTTCAATATCAAATTAACTAATTTTATAATAATATAAAATTTACTTCAACCTCAACTTGATTTTCTTGAAAGTCGGATGTAGAATTATTGTAGCTTGGTGGTCGACCAAGTTTAGCCCTCCAAAAATTCCAGACTCTTGCGATTTTCTTGCACTTTAGTCTCCAGAAAATAGTCACTTCATCGAATATAACACTAGATTGCTTGTAACTATTAGAAGAGAGGGAAAAAAAAAATCTTTTTTATGGTAAATTTGAATGAATTATAAGTCTTGTTTATAGGAATTTTTGGGTGCCAATTAACTACTAATACCCTTGCTATTCTTGGGGTATTTTGATCATTTTCACCAAAATGATCAAAAATTTCCTTTTTAAGGTTCAAAGATTTTGATAAAATACCTTCCAATTAATAATATGGTCGTTGGGAGGATTTTGTTTTTACCAAAATATCCCGTCCAATATTTATATAATGGTTAATAGGGGCATTTTGGTAAAACGATCCCAAAAGAATTAAATAACAAACTGTGGTGGGCTAGGATTTTCTCGGTCGATATGGGCCTAGGACAGAGGCTGACCGGGTCGTCAGAGTTGGGGAGTAGGACGCGATTTGGGCTGGGTTTTGGATCGAACTGGTCCGGACTGGACCTTTGGACTAGCACAATGAACCCCGTCGAATCCATGGTTTTACTGGGCCGGGTCGGGTCGAATTTTGGACCATCTTGCACAATAAAGATGTATAACCTGATTATATATTTACTTCCAAAGAAAATTAGGATTCAGATAGTTACTTCCAAAGAAAAGAGTCCATTTTGTTTATCCATCAAAACTAGAGTGGATGTTCACCTTCCACTCAATAGTTGTCACGTGTCAAATTGGATTTTCATTGGATTTTCATGTTATATAAATTTGACGCGTGACAATCCTTGAGTGGAAAGTGAACATCCACACTAGTTTTGGTGGGTGAATAGAAATGGACTCCAAATAACATAAGACGATTTGGAAGATATCTAGGGGCTTATATACAAAATCCCCAATATGTTATAATATCTGTTGAACTTTTCCTATTCCATCTTTCTTGTTCTTTTTCTTCTTCAACAATGGCGAAAATCCCCCTCTTGATCCTCTCCTTCCTCCTCCTAACCCTCCATTCCCTCTCCCAAAACCCTAACCCTAACTCCGCCTACGAGGAGCTCAAGCTCCGTGGCTTCCCCGTCGGTCTCCTCCCGGCCGACGTCTCCTCCTACTCCCTCAACCGCACCTCCGGCGAGTTCTCCGTCGACCTCGGGGGCCGCTGCCAGCTCCTCCTCCCCCCCGACAACTACCTCGCCTCCTACTCCCGGCGGGTCACCGGGAAGCTCCTCGACGGGCGCATCGACGACCTCGACGGGATCAAGGTGAGGGCCTTCTTCAGCTGGTGGTCGATCACCAGGATCCGGTCGTCCGGGGAGGATCTCGTGTTCGAGGTCGGGGTCGCTTCCGCCAAGTACCCCGCTAAGAACTTCGACGAGAGCCAGGAGTGCGAGGGCCGGAGGAAGAAGAATAGGAAGGTCGCGGATTATTAAGAGGTATAAAGGTCGGATCTTTACTATTATTATGACTAGCGAAGGTCGAATCTTGACTAATTTTAGTTTTTTTTTCCTTGTTCCCATGGATTCAAAAAGCTAACTTATGTTAGTTAGATAGGCCTTACGTCATCTTGCTGTTTGATTATAGGGAAATGCTATGCTTACAACCAGTTTTGGTTGTAAGCTTTACAACCGCCTACGTGGCATCCATTGATTGGGGGAGAGGGGGGACCGAGTGGGACCGGATGGGACCATGTTAGCAGGGGTGGGTATGGTCCGTAAGAAAGTCGTAAACATTTGGTAGTAAACTTAGCATTTTCCATGATTATTTTGGTAAAAGTTGAATAATAAATATATCTCTCTCGGACCTCGGCCAAGTTTGGTTCACGGAATGAAGTGTTAGATTCATTAAAGTTATTTTTCTCTTTTGGAATCCTGTAGACAAAATAAACAAAATAAATGTTACCGGCCTCCGGAAAAGTTGCTCAAAGATGCACTGCGCTAAGAGTTGATCCGAGGTCTATGTGCAGATTCTTCTCGAATGCTCCTAGTGGTAAAAATCCCACACTGTTGGCTTCTCGTCGTCGCACACACCTCGGAGAGATTGACCGTGACTTATCCCTTGCCCAAAGCACAGAAAATGACGAACATAAATGTGGAGACGAACAGTGAAAAGATAAAAAATTTCGTGAATCAAAGATTTCATGTACCTAGCATATGAGAAAAAACCTGAATATATAGGCTGTCCAGACATCGACTAATGGCTATTAAACCAGTCGTTAATGAGCAAAATGAAACAAACGTGGGAATATTGAAATAGGCATGAAGGAGCAATTAACGTTTGGAAAATTAATATGTCCAACGTTCGAAATTTAAAAGAATGAAACGGTAATGAGCCAATGAACAACAATATTTTTTTTAGGGTCTCAACCAGAATCCGAAATGAAAATCGAATCGGCATTCGGCGCCTGCAGATGTGGGCACATACCCGCACCCGTTACACACGCTGAACCAAGCCGAGCCTAGCCGGGCTAGACGGCGGCGGCGGCGGCGCATGCGTGCGGCCCTTTGGACTACCCACACAAGACTTCAATGAAGCAAAAAGGAAGAAAGTAATATAAGCACTACGGAAAGTAATTCAAGCACTACACATGGCTTTGACCCATCCGATGTGGAACTAAACAATATGAGGAAGTTGGGTTTTTGAAGAAAATAGTAGCAGCAACAACAATCCCCTCTCAAACCAAAAATAATTAAAGAATAGGAGTAGAGAAGATCTGGACAAGTGTATACTATGCATAGATGAGATGGACTGCAGCCTTCAATCTCACTTAATGACTATTGTCTTTGTCTTTGTCTTTGTCTTAAGAAGCGTTTGATGGACTATACCTTGAATCAGACTTCTTAAACCAGATTTAGAAAATAGCACACATGATAAGCTAGAGGTCCTTGGGTCTATCAGGTGTCATTTTTGATTGGCAATGTGCACTTATTCCATATTCATGAGAGTTGTTTGGGATCTCCCTGTCCCATAGTCGCGGCCTTCACGACCTCTTATATAGGTAAGCATAAAGGGTTGGTGATAGGTATCAACCATGCATATCTTGCTTGGACTTATTAAGAGTTAAAACTAATCCTAACCATATCACACCGAAACACTGTCACCATAGGGATGTGGTATCCATGTACAACATTGTACAACCGCTTGGGCATTAGTTCAAGAGAATTTAATCTCAGGGTCAGTGTTCTATAATAGTCACCTAAGTCCAGCTTGTTCCTACCCATTGAACCGGCTTCTTGGGATCTTCAGTCAGACTTGGTTGGGTTGCCACTGCCGGTGACTAAATTATGGGCTTAACCTCATCCCCTCGATGATTTTAGGATTAATGTCTTAAACAGACATTTCGTCAAGTGGTATGCAAGGTTCTTTTCTGACTTTATATAGTCAAGAACTACATATATGCCTAATAGGCTCTTTATAGACTTGAAGCGCGGCTGCAGGTGCATGTTCATCTTAACATTCACAAAATCATGTTTTAGTAGTTCTATAACAGATTTATTATTACAATTTATAGAAATTGCAGGAACATGAATATGAGAGACACATATATGCATAATAAGATTTCTAAGTCATTCGGCTTATGTACAGGTAGTGTCTAATGCTATGATTTTGGAGTTTATTATACTCATAGCTATGATAGTTTGTTTACACGATCCACAGGAGATTGCAGCTCCTTCAGAGTAAAGACATATCAAGTAGTGAATTTTACATCATGACAGTTACCCAGTTTGCATCTGAATAACCTTCTATGATATCAGGGTGTCATTATATTGAAGTTTATAGTCAAGGGTACCCTTGAGATATCTAAATACCCTATCCAATACTGTCCAATGTGACTGGTTTGGGTTACTGGTATATCTACTTAGTCTTCCAATAGCAAATGCAATATCAGGTTTGGTCCTGTTTGTTATATACATAAGGGAACCTATCATATGTGAATATCTATGTTGTTCTATAGGTGATCATTCATTCTTCTTGAGAACAATACTACTGTCATAAGGAATAAGAACAGGTTTCTTATCAAAATACTCGAATTTTTTAGCATTTTTTCGATCGAGTGTGCTAAGGATAGAGTATAACCATCTTTGCATTTGGACACTTGCATTCCTAGAATCAAGTTGGCTTCCCCTAAGTCTTTCATATCAAATATGTTGGATAAATAGTTTTTGGTACTATTTATCAACTCCAGTGACGTTCCTAGAATAAGAATATCATCTACATACAAGCATAAGATGACACAACTTTCATTTGTAATTTTTGAATATAAACATTTGACATATTCATTTGGCAAGAAACCAAATTCCAAAATGATTGTCAAATTTGTTGTGTCATTGCTTGGGAGCTTGCTTTAGGCCATAAAGAGATTTTATCAGTGTTCTAAATGACGCCCACCTATGCGGTAAACGGTCCCTCTCTGTACCGCTTTTCGATAGGTGGTGGAGTAGACGGCCAACGGAGGTTGGCGGCACATGCCGAGGTGAGACGGCGTAGGCGGATGCCTAGATGGAGCAATACTTTAACAAAATATTTTGGCCAATGTCACGCCCCAGAACCAGAATACTGGAGAGCGGGGGAATGACTCAGCCAGCTACGTATTACGGGTAGATGAATACCGTATAATACGATCAATGCTGTCTAACCAGACGAGGGGGTGCATACTACATAAAAGTCTTTCTATGGTCACTTCACATCTATTGTCTCAATCATTCGAAACAAGAAACAGAAATAGAGAACATGTAAGATAAAGCAGTAAGGCGTCCCAAACGCTCTGTCAAAATGTTCTTGAGATCTGGCTTTACAAAATATAGCCAGATTGATGTAGCAAAAGTATACACAATTGTTATCAGCTGCAGCCTGACTTAGTTACAATTATGCAAAAGTAAGTACAAGACAATCCGACTAACATGTCGGTGCCAAACGGCAAAGTATAAAGTATTTATCAAAACGAGCGGGGAAGTAAGAAAACCCACTCGAGTCCTCCTGCGATCATCCTTCTAGTGTTGACCATCTTGGAGGTAGAAGTAAGCTGGATCCTCGGAAACCGGCTCTAAATCTGGCCATGCAAAACCAGAGAGGTTAGACCTCTAATAGCAAGTACCTCAAGGGAGGACGATATGAAGGACTAAACCGGTAAGTAAGAGAATATAATAATAGATCTCTGCTTGCTACTAGAACTCACATCACATCAAGACACTCCGAACCAACCTCCCAACCAAACAAGGACAGAAGTTGGCTCGTCATGTCCTGACATTCTGATCATCCCAGTTAGGTAACAGAGTACAGATTCACATCACATCAAGACACTCCGAACCAACCTCCCAACCAAACAAGGACAGATGTTGGCCCGTCATGTCTTGACATTCTGATCATCCCAGTTAGGTAACAGAGTACAGATTCACATACAAATCATCTTGAACGGCCAATCAACTACTACGGCTTGCTACTGTGTGTTCCAAGTTATCCTGGAATAATGTAATTAGGGATTCCTCAGTTCTTACTATGTACAAGCAAGACTAGTCTATCCAGTCAATCAATTGGCCCATACATGAATTAGACGAGTCCTAGCAGGACGCCCGTCAATATACAATATACAATAATAATAAAAGCAGATACTGTTCCCTGCCCGTGTGACAGATTTACAGTATCTGTGGGAACCAGCCGGCCCGTCGGGTACTACTCGTTCCAAGGGGGCTGCCATGTAAGAATTCGGGAATCCATTCTCTCCATGCAATCATTATTTTATTTAACTTAATAGTCCCTACGTTGGGTGAAATCCCATGTCGTGGATCATGGTCATTCAAATGAGTACTTTCGTACGGGGTACGATATGCACAACTCTGCAACGATACCAGTGCGGTTAGGTTGCAGGTCTTACATAGCGTAATGCAACAATCAAATCTAACCACGGTAATCATGCCTTGACTATAAAGTACACATGTTGTTTTTGTAAGATAAAAATAACTAAATAAATAAATAATTTGAAGCCTGCATGTACCTGTATGCCAATATTCGAGATTAGCCAGTCGATTCCAATAGTTCATTATATGAACGTGTCTCATTCATTCAATTCAATAAGACGACTAGCCAGCCTCTTTAGTTCCAACTAGGAACGCATGATCAATTTTAGTCAAGCTAACAATTATCATCACGGTATCAAGGCATGAAAGTCAACTAGTATTCAGTGGGGTCGAGTCTACAACCTTCAGGGTTTAATTCCAGTCAAACCGGGTATCTATAACTCAATTCATGACACATGGTACATCCCACGTAGCAATCTATAATTAATAGAAATATTTAACATATCATGATTCATCAAGTTTATGCAAAAAGGCGTAAGGATATAAAATGGACGTAAAATATCTAATAAAATATCAATATTCAGGGCTATAAAATAGTCATGCGGCTAAGTCTAATGCGGCCAGGATGGATCTTATGCGGCAAGGAAAAGAGTCGGGTTTATGCGGCTCAGGGGGGGAGAGGCACATGCGGCTGAAGAGGCTGGAACCTATGCGGCTGGCGAGTGGGACTAGCTCCCATGCGGCAAGCAGAAGGGGTGTTCCATGCGGCTAGGATGAATTGGGCTCATGCGGCCGAAAAAGGCAAGACACATGCGGTCAGCGGGAAGGATATTCATGCGGCTGGCGGGAATGAGTCCATGCGGCTCAACCAAGTCGAACCCCATGCGGCCGGGTCAAGGAGATTTGCTTATGCGGCTGGCGGGGGGAAAAGTTCATGCGGCTATAAGGTTCAGGACCTCATGCGGCCAGGAGAACTCCCTATGCGGCTGGGCTCAAATGAGTCTCATGCGGCCGGGTAGAAACTTTCCACGCGGCTGAGAAGGAAACAACCCATGCGGCTGGGAATCACTTGCCGCATGAATTATTCATGCGGTCAAGTCAAGTACTGTTCTTCTTCTCCAAGTTTCAGAGAAGAAGAACACCATGAACCCAAGCTTCAAAGTTCCATAAAACCTTCATCCAGAGTCCAAATTCGAACTTCCATAGGTCAAAATTGGGTAGAACGAAATTCTCTACAACATGGAACCATCGAAACTTGAAGATAACAAAGTTTACTAGATCAAAACCTAAGAAACCCGAAAAATGTAACAAACTTAGATCTACAACAAATTAGTCATGGAAATTGAAAATGCTAAGTACTAAAAAGACTTAGAATCAAATAAGGAGGATGATGGAACAATAATAATGGGGATCCATCAAGAAGCAAGTTGGCACTTGCCTACGGTTTGGTAGGTGGAGAGAGTAAAGAAGAAGAAGAGGAGTAATGGTGAAGAAGTAAAGTAAATGAGGAGAGAGAAGGGAGAGGGTGACTTAAATAAAAAGGTGGTGGTAGGTGGGAGTTGGGCCGGGTCCAATAGGTCCAATAAGGCTAACCCGAAAGTAAGACTAAAGCAGGGAATAAAATGCAGGTAATAAAATTACAGGAAGAAATATAGAAATAAAATTGCAGGAATAAATTAACATGAAAATTAAAGAGCAGCTAATTAATTAACATGAAGATTTAAAGAGCAGATAATAGAATTGCAGAAAAACAAAGTGCGGAAAATAAAATACAGGTAATTAATTAACATGAAGTTATTAAGAATTTAAATACAGGATACTACATAATAATTGCTAAATAAATACATTCAGGCAATATACGTATTAAAATACGCATTCTGGGAACGGGGAGTGACATCTCTACCCTCCTTAGAAAAATTCCGTCCTCGGAATTTCAAATCCAAACAGGATAGAAACATCGGGGCTAAACTAATCTAAGTACAAGCAATTCAATGAAGCAATCCTTTTACAATGTCCATAGCAAGTAACATATATGTAAATCCATCAATTCTACGATATCAAGCAATTCTACCCATAAGGGGTTAAGCATGAGGAATCAAGACAATCAAGGTACACAGAAAAAGATATACCTTGTGAGTCAAACAGATGTGGATACCGTGATCGGATATCATCCTCACGTTCCCACGTTGACTCTCCCAATGAGTGATGACCCCAAGCAACACGGACAAGACTAATTGTACGGTTCTTGAGTATCTTCTCTCTTCGGTCCAAAATGGACACAGGCTGTTCCTCGTAAGACAGGTTGGTACCAACAACCAGCTCAGAGTGATCGAGGACATGGCTTGGGTCCGATACATACCTTCGCAACTGAGATACATGAAATACGTCATGCACCTCTCGTAACGAAGGTGGAAGGGACAAACGATAAGCAACATCGCCTATCCGATCAAGGATAACAAATGGGCCCACGTACCGCGGACTCAGTTTCCCGCGAACGCCAAACCTAATGACCCCACGGGTAGGTGAGATCCGCAAGAATACGTGGTCCCCAGCAGAGAACTCTAGCGGCCTACGATGCTGGTCCGCCCAATGACGATGCCGGTCCTGCGCAACTCGAAGTCGCTCTCTAATTCCCTTGACTAATTCAACTGTCTGAACAATCATTTCTGGGCCTAACATCTTCCTCTCCCCGATATCATCCCATGCTAGTGGCGACCTGCACTTCTTACCATATAATGCTTCGAATGGCGCCATCTGGATACTGGCTTGATAACTATTGTTGTATGAGAACTCGACCAAGTGAAGGTGACTCTCCCAAGACCCTCCAAAATCTAGAGTACAAGCTCGCAACATGTCTTCTAAGGTCTGAATCGTTCTTTCTGATTGCCCATCCGTCTGCGGATGGTAAGCCGTGCTAAATCTTAACTTGGTACCCAGACTATGATGCAAGCTCTTCCAGAAATGTGATGTAAAACGGGTATCTTGATCCGACACAATACTGACAGGGACTCCATGCTGCCTGACTATCTGTTGCATATACAACTCTGCCAACTTTTCTGTAGATTGCCCTACTCTGAAAGGAAGAAAATGCGCCACCTTCGTAAGCCGATCCACTATCACCCAAATAGCATCTTTACCACTTGGTGATCTTGGTAAACCGGTCACAAAGTCCATTGTAATATGTTCCCATTTCCATTCCGGAATAGGAAGCGGTTGCAATAATCCAGCTGGCCTCTGCTGTTCTGCCTTCACTTGCTGACATACCAAGCAACGGAAAACGAATCTAGCTATCTCTCTCTTCATTCCATTCCACCAGAAGTGCTGCTTGATACCTTGGTACATCTTGGTCCCTCCAGGATGTATAGAATATTGAGAACTGTGAGCTTCTGTCATAACTTCCTGTCTGATGTCTCCACTAGGTACACATAGACGTGACCCAAACCTAAGTGTACCATCTTCATGAATTCTCATCTCCTTCCTGAGTCCTGACTCACATTTTGCCCTAAGCTTCTGAATCCTTGGGTCCTGTGCCTGAGCTGCCTTGATCCTATCTACCAAGTCAGATTGGACTTGTAGACTAGCCAGAACTCCTACATCACTAGGAAGTATAACTTCTATGCCCATCTCCTGAAGGTCTTCTAAGATATGCTTCTGCGTTGTTAACATAAATGCGCCGCCTCTCCTGCTAAGAGCGTCTGCTACCACATTAGCCTTGCCTGGATGATACTGAAGCTCCACGTCATAGTCCTTGATCAACTCCAACCATCTCCTCTGCCTCATGTTCAGCTCCTTCTGAGTAAAGATGTACTTCAGACTTTTATGATCTGTGTACATTTCCACTCGGTCACCATATAAGTAATGCCTCCATAGCTTTAGAGCAAACACTACTGCTGCCAATTCCAGATCATGAGTTGGGTAATTCTTCTCGTGGTCTCGAAGCTGCCTAGATGCATATGCTATCACCTTCCCATGCTGCATAAGGACACATCCAAGTCCTTTACCTGACGCATCACAATATACCGTAAAACTTCCGGGCCCAACTGGCAATGTAAGAATAGGCGCTGATATCAACTTCTGCTTCAAAGTCTCGAATGATGCCTGACATTCTGCCGACCAAACGAATGGTACATCCTTCCGTGTCAAGCGGGTCATGGGTGCTGAAAGTCTCGCAAAGTCTGGTACAAACCTTCTGTAATATCCTGCCAATCCTAAGAAACTCCGTACATCAGCTACGGTCTTGGGTACTGGCCAACTCTCTACTGCTTCTACCTTCTTGGGATCCACTGCTACTCCAGCTCCTGATATGATGTGACCCAGAAATGAAATATGATCCGTCCAGAACTCACACTTGCTGAGCTTGGCATACAACTGGTTCTCTCTCAGAACCTGCAACACTTTTCTGAGGTGGTCTTCATGCTCCTCTTCACTAGCAGAGTACACAAGAATGTCGTCGAGAAATACTACGACAAACTGATCTAAGTACGGCATAAAGATGCGATTCATCAAATCCATGAATATTGCTGGAGCATTGGTTAAACCAAACGGCATTACTAAGAATTCATAATGCCCATACTTCGACCTGAATGCTGTCTTGGGAATGTCCTCCTTCCGAACCCTCACTTGATGGTACCCTGAACGAAGATCTATCTTGGAGAAAACTCTAGCCTTGCTCAACTGATCAAACAAGTCGTCGATCCTTGGTAGTGGGTACTTGTTCTTTACTGTTGCCGCGTTAAGCTTCCTGTAGTCAATGCATAATCTGGATGATCCATCCTTCTTCCCTACAAGTACCACTGGCGCTGCCCATGGTGACACGCTAGCTTGGATAAACTTCTTCTCCTTCAATTCCTCTATATGCTGATATACCTTGGCCTGCTCCGAATCCGCCATTCTGTAAACCCGATCTGATATTGGTTTAGTTCCTGGTGCCAATTCTATACTGAACTCAATATCTCTAACCGGTGGTAGACCTGGAAGTTCCTCGGGAAATACGTCTAGAAATTCTTCAACTACCTTCGGAATCTGAACTTCTTCCATTGCTGTTACTACTCCCTGCTCTTGCTGAGTTGCCTCTGACCTGACTAAGGTGAATCTCTTCATGCCTGGAATATCAAAAGATACACTCCCACTACGACAATCTATTGTCGCATGACTGTCTTTCAGCCAGTCCATGCCTAAGATAACGTCGAAATTTCCAACAGGAAATTCTATCAACCGGGCGGGTAAAGGATGCCCGCACACTACAACACTACATGCTAAACTAACTCTATTAACTCCCACGAGCCCATTACCAGTGAGTATATTCAACCTCCCTGGCAATGCCTCGAACTCCACTCCTAGTCGTGTCGCAAATTGTGCAGATATAAATGAATGGGATGCTCCCGAATCAAACAATGCTACTGCTGGATATGAGGCGACGAGAATGTTACCTGCCACAACATCTCCCGATGCCAATGCCTCTTCCAAGGACAGTGTGAATGCTTGCCCTCGACCTCCTTGCTGATTCCCATGCTGCGGCCTAGCCTGGTGCTGCTGCTGGCCCCTGCCTTGATGATGCTGGGGTGGTCTACGTTGGTGTTGCTGCATCGGCGGTCCCTGCTGCCGAAACATCTGAGCCTGTGATACTAACGGACGCTGCGCCAACGGCCTCACTGCCAATGCTGGTCCTCGATACTGCCCTGCCCCTGGTGCTGGCAGAGCAGGAAATTGCTGCCCTGGTCCTCCTGATCTCGTATTCATGGGACATGTGGTAACCCGATGATCTGGATTTCCACATATCAGACACAGTCCATTCAATGTCCGACACACATCTCTAGTGTGCCCCATCTTCCCACAATAAGTGCAGCCCGCCGGGGGTTGCTGGTTCTTCTTCTGTTGCTGCTGCCTGGGTGGTGGTGCTGGCCCTCGTATCGCCACATCATGGATACGAATGCCAGGGGATGGTGCTGTTGTTCGGGGCGCTGCTCCCCCTCCTCCTTCAATCTGACTGTGGGATCTCTTCTGACCCCCAGTCCTTACTGCAAGCCTCTGAATGGTGATCTCATGCCTTCGAGTCGCCGTCAATATCTCATCAAAAGTCTGGTAATTGTGCCCCTCTATCAATTGCAAGAGCTCAAGATGAAACCCTTGCTGAAACCTCATGGCCCTCTGGCGCTCTGTTGCTACCATCTCTGGGGCAAACCTACTCAATCTGCAGAACTCCGCTGCGTAAGCATCTACAGTCTTGCCAGCCTGCCTGAGGCTGATAAACTTCTGTTGTAGCTCAAACTGTGCCACAACTCCATAGTACTTCGTCTTGAATCTTGCTGTGAAATCGTCCCAAGCAACGGGACGTCTGATGCCTACCTCCTCTGATTCCCACCAATCACGTGCGAGATCCTGAAGTAACAACTTCACTAGATCCACACGTTCTTCTGCTGGTACCTTAGCGGCTGTCAGAATAGCCTCGATATCCTTAAGCCATGCATCTGCTGAGATGGCATCCTCCGTGCCTTCGAAACGACGGGGGTTGTGCTTGCAAAACCTGGCTGATGCTCCTGAATCTGGCCTCGCCCCTCTTTCCAATGCCGTCTGTAATCCTTGGTTGAGTAGTACATTCTGCTCCTGCAACTGAGCGTGCATGCGCTGCTGGGCTAACATCTGGTGTTGCTGAGCAGCCATCATCCCTCTCATGATCTCTAGAAGGGCTGGTGTGTCCACTTCCACAGGGGTAGGTGGAACTACGGGTGGGTTCGGAATATCAGGATACTGCGGTCCAACTGCTGGTTCAACTATCACTTCTTCCTGGGTAGCCTCCTGAGGTGAGACTGGCCCTTGTTGCTGACCAACAGGGTCAGGTTGTCCATGTTGTTGCTGTCCAGCTCTGACAGATGCGGACGAGGTGCCCCTAAGAAAAGGGACAAGAGAACAATCAAACGACCGGACATGAAGGATCAATAAAGTCAAAGGATACCGGAATGTCAAGCAAGGGTTGAGAACAACGAATCATGAGATCAAGGGGGAACATATGTGATTGAGACATCCTATAAATCAAAACACCCCACAAGTCTGAAATCAGACCTGCATGGGCCACCACTAAAACCTTGTCACGTCCCAGAACCAGAATACTGGAGAGCGGGGGAATGACTCAGCCAGCTACGTATTACGGGTAGATGAATACCGTATAATACGATCAATGCTGTCTAACCAGACGAGGGGGTGCATACTACATAAAAGTCTTTCTATGGTCACTTCACATCTATTGTCTCAATCATTCGAAACAAGAAACAGAAATAGAGAACATGTAAGATAAAGCAGTAAGGCATCCCAAACGCTCTGTCAAAATGTTCTTGAGATCTGGCTTTACAAAATATAGCCAGATTGATGTAGCAAAAGTATACACAATTGTTATCAGCTGCAGCCTGACTTAGTTACAATTATGCAAAAGTAAGTACAAGACAATCCGACTAACATGTCGGTGCCAAACGGCAAAGTATAAAGTATTTATCAAAACGAGCGGGGAAGTAAGAAAACCCACTCGAGTCCTCCTGCGATCATCCTTCTAGTGTTGACCATCTTGGAGGTAGAAGTAAGCTGGATCCTCGGAAACCGGCTCTAAATCTGGCCATACAAAACCAGAGAGGTTAGACCTCTAATAGCAAGTACCTCAAGGGAGGACGATATGAAGGACTAAACCGGTAAGTAAGAGAATATAATAATAGATCTCTGCTTGCTACTAGAACTCACATCACATCAAGACACTCCGAACCAACCTCCCAACCAAACAAGGACAGAAGTTGGCCCGTCATGTCCTGACATTCTGATCATCCCAGTTAGGTAACAGAGTACAGATTCACATCACATCAAGACACTCCGAACCAACCTCCCAACCAAACAAGGACAGAAGTTGGCCCGTCATGTCTTGACATTCTGATCATCCCAGTTAGGTAACAGAGTACAGATTCACATACAAATCATCTTGAACGGCCAATCAACTACTACGGCTTGCTACTGTGTGTTCCAAGTTATCCTGGAATAATGTAATTAGGGATTCCTCAGTTCTTACTATGTACAAGCAAGGCTAGTCTATCCAGTCAATCAATTGGCCCATGCATGAATTAGACGAGTCCTAGCAGGACGCCCGTCAATATACAATATACAATAATAATAAAAGCAGATACTGTTCCCTGCCCGTGTGACAGATTTACAGTATCTGTGGGAACCAGCCGGCCCGTCGGGTACTACTCGTTCCAAGGGGGCTGCCATGTAAGAATTCGGGAATCCATTCTCTCCATGCAATCATTATTTTATTTAACTTAATAGTCCCTACGTTGGGTGAAATCCCATGCCGTGGATCATGGTCATTCAAATGAGTACTTTCGTACGGGGTACGATATGCACAACTCTGCAACGATACCAGTGCGGTTAGGTTGCAGGTCTTACATAGCGTAATGCAACAATCAAATCTAACCACGGTAATCATGCCTTGACTATAAAGTACACATGTTGTTTTTGTAAGATAAAAATAACTAAATAAATAAATAATTTGAAGCCTGCATGTACCTGTATGCCAATATTCGAGATTAGCCAGTCGATTCCAATAGTTCATTATATGAACGTGTCTCATTCATTCAATTCAATAAGACGACTAGCCAGCCTCTTTAGTTCCAACTAGGAACGCATGATCAATTTTAGTCAAGCTAACAATTATCATCACGGTATCAAGGCATGAAAGTCAACTAGTATTCAGTGGGGTCGAGTCTACAACCTTCAGGGTTTAATTCCAGTCAAACCGGGTATCTATAACTCAATTCATGACACATGGTACATCCCACGTAGCAATCTATAATTAATAGAAATATTTAACATATCATGATTCATCAAGTTTATGCAAAAAGGCGTAAGGATATAAAATGGACGTAAAATATCTAATAAAATATCAATATTCAGGGCTATAAAATAGTCATGCGGCTAAGTCTAATGCGGCCAGGATGGATCTTATGCGGCAAGGAAAAGAGTCGGGTTTATGCGGCTCAGGGGGGGAGAGGCACATGCGGCTGAAGAGGCTGGAACCTATGCGGCTGGCGAGTGGGACTAGCTCCCATGCGGCAAGCAGAAGGGGTGTTCCATGCGGCTAGGATGAATTGGGCTCATGCGGCCGAAAAAGGCAAGACACATGCGGTCAGCGGGAAGGATATTCATGCGGCTGGCGGGAATGAGTCCATGCGGCTCAACCAAGTCGAACCCCATGCGGCCGGGTCAAGGAGATTTGCTTATGCGGCTGGCGGGGGGAAAAGTTCATGCGGCTATAAGGTTCAGGACCTCATGCGGCCAGGAGAACTCCCTATGCGGCTGGGCTCAAATGAGTCTCATGCGGCCGGGTAGAAACTTTCCACGCGGCTGAGAAGGAAACAACCCATGCGGCTGGGAATCACTTGCCGCATGAATTATTCATGCGGTCAAGTCAAGTACTGTTCTTCTTCTCCAAGTTTCAGAGAAGAAGAACACCATGAACCCAAGCTTCAAAGTTCCATAAAACCTTCATCCAGAGTCCAAATTCGAACTTCCATAGGTCAAAATTGGGTAGAACGAAATTCTCTACAACATGGAACCATCGAAACTTGAAGATAACAAAGTTTACTAGATCAAAACCTAAGAAACCCGAAAAATGTAACAAACTTAGATCTACAACAAATTAGTCATGGAAATTGAAAATGCTAAGTACTAAAAAGACTTAGAATCAAATAAGGAGGATGATGGAACAATAATAATGGGGATCCATCAAGAAGCAAGTTGGCACTTGCCTACGGTTTGGTAGGTGGAGAGAGTAAAGAAGAAGAAGAGGAGTAATGGTGAAGAAGTAAAGTAAATGAGGAGAGAGAAGGGAGAGGGTGACTTAAATAAAAAGGTGGTGGTAGGTGGGAGTTGGGCCGGGTCCAATAGGTCCAATAAGGCTAACCCGAAAGTAAGACTAAAGCAGGGAATAAAATGCAGGTAATAAAATTACAGGAAGAAATATAGAAATAAAATTGCAGGAATAAATTAACATGAAAATTAAAGAGCAGCTAATTAATTAACATGAAGATTTAAAGAGCAGATAATAGAATTGCAGAAAAACAAAGTGCGGAAAATAAAATACAGGTAATTAATTAACATGAAGTTATTAAGAATTTAAATACAGGATACTACATAATAATTGCTAAATAAATACATTCAGGCAATATACGTATTAAAATACGCATTCTGGGAACGGGGAGTGACAGCCAAAAAGATTTTTTAAGCATTATGGGCCTATGATTCACTTTTACAAAACTAAAACTTTATAAATCTTCGTTCTACAACTTAGTTATATATGGAACACCCTTAAAATATGCATATTATGCAATAAAACAGCGGCAAAATAGTAAAAAATGTTCAAAATGTATTGACCGCCTAGGCGGTAGGCGGACTCTCTCCGCCGCGTACCCACATACCGTCGTTTAGAACCTTGGATTTTACTAATCTGCAAACCTTCTTTTCTTGACCTTTAGCAATGAAACCCTCATGTTGCTCCATGTATATTTCTTCCTCTAAATTTTTATTTAGAAATGTTGTATTTACATCTATTTGATGGATTATCATATCATGTATAGATGCTAGTGCTAGAAGTGTTCTAACAGAGGTAATATTACCTATAGGAGAGTAGGTGTTAAAATAATCTAAACCTTAGTGAAACCTTTAGCTACTAATCTAGCTTTGTATTTCTCTATAGTACCATCAATTCTAATTCTTTTTGAAGATCCACTTACAACCTATGGATTTACTATCTAAAGATAGGTCTGCTAAAAATCAAGTACTATTCTCCCTAATGGAGTTGTACTCATTGTTAATGGATTCTTTCCAGAAAGGGGCATCAGAAGAGGATATAACTTATTCATAAGTTGAGGGATCAACCTCTATAAAAAAAGTGAAGAATCATTCTCCTAAATTCTTTTCAATCATTTCTCTTTTACTCCTTCTAGGTTCTATATCTTGTTTAGGTTGTGAACTAGATGTTTGAACATGAGAAGTAGTAGAAGGAACAAGAGAGGAGTTAGGGGGAGAGGATGAAGTCCTATCCTTAAAAGGGAATATATTTTCAAAGTAAACTGCATCTCTAGCTTCTATAATGGTATTATTAGAGATTTATTTACTTCAGAATGAGTTATAAGAAATCTAATAGTATTGTTGTCTAGGGCATATCCTATGAATACACCATCTACAGTTTTTGGTCCAATCTTTCTCTTTTTTATGTTCAGGAATTTTGACTTTAGCTAGGCATCCCCATATTTTGAAATAGTCGATTCTAGGAGCTCTATCTTTCCATAATTCGTAGGGAGTCTTTGATTTATTGGGGATCCTATTTAGGATGTAGTATGCTGTTAACAAGGGGCACCTGAGCTGAAAAGAATAACATTTACCATGTCTAACAGAGTTCGATTCTTTCTTTCAGCAGTTCTGTTGGATTGTGGTAAATAAGGAGCACTTATCTCATCAATTAGTCTGTATTTTTCACAGAAGTTAGTTATTTCATTTGAGGTATACTCTCAACCACGATCGGATCTAAATATCTTAATCTTTATGTCTAATTGATTCCCAGCTTCAGATTTGTATACCTTGAACCTATCAGGGACTTTATCTTTGGTCTTAAGAAGGTAGGTATAACAATACTTTAAACAATCGTCTATAAAAATGATAAAGTATTGCTTACCACCTCGGTCAGAACCCTATTTGAGTCACATACATCACCATGAATTAGTTCTAGAAGATCGGAATCCCTTTGCACTGATTTGAAAGATAGCCTAGTGTGTTTGGCTTGAACACAGATCTCACACTAGTGTTTATCATTTATTAGTCTTAGGAATAAGATTTAAAGTCATCATTCTTCTAAGAGAACCTAGGTTCACATGACCCAATCTACCATCCCAAACATTGGAAGATTCTATATTGGAAACAACAAGAGAATGATCTGACATTTTATTCATAGTGCTCAGAATGAAAATGTCATCTTTTACAAATCATTTTCTAACAAAAGATTCATTCTTAGAAAAAAAAAACTACTTTATTAGCCTCCATTACAATCTCATACCCTGAAGCTACAAGTAGAGACTTGCTCACTAGATTTTTCCTAACGACACATGAAGTACATCATGAAGAGGCATAATTTTTTTTTGATGTTATCTTCAGATTTATTCTTCATTTTCCTACAATCTATGTCGTTGAGCCATCTCCTAGGGTTACCCTCCTCCACCTCATTCTTGATGGTTTGAAAAACATGAGCGATCAAATAAAACGTGAACATTAGATCCAGAATCTAACCACCAATCATCAAAATGGTAAGAAAAATTGACTACAGGATGATAGCTTACAGACTTGAAGGAACTTGAACACCCATTCAGAATCATGTTAGCTTTGGCAAGGTTGTAAAAATCGCTAGTCGGACACTAGTCGGTTCGTGGCGACTAGAAATTAATTGGGGACTAGTCAGATTAATCGGTTTGAGTTTATATATATATATATATATATATATATATATATATATATATATATATGAGGAGGGATCCGCATCCCCCCGTTTTTTGCATTCCCAAGTATCTCCATGTTATTCATCTTTGCATATTGTTTAAGTCATCTAATCTTAACCATTGATTTGAATGGTTCAAATTAACGGTTAAGATTAGATGACTTGAACAATATCCAACGGTTGTAAACATGGAGATGATTGGGGATGCAAAAAATGAGAGGATGCGGATCCTTCCTCTATATATATATGCAGTAAAAAAATAATATATATGCTATATGTCATCAAAGTATTAACTTAAGTACCCCAAAAAATAATATACATGCAATATATGTCCTTGGTATGCACATTTTCTGAAACTTCTTCTCCTTCTCTTCTTTCTCCTTCTTCTCCTCTATCGGTTGCTTTAGATTTTTGAAAGAACTGAATTTCGGGTCGGATTTTAATCTTTTGTCCCCCTTTTTTTTTTGGAATCAAGGCCTAGTCGGCCGACTCGGCCTGCCTAGCCCCATAGTCGGCTGTCTAGGTCCAATTATTGCTTGAGCCGATATTTTTACCGACTAGTCCCCTAGTCGAGTCGACGAAGGCCGACTACCGACTAGTCGGGGACTAGTCGGATTTTTACAACAATGGCTTTTGGTCTGCTTGAGCCTTTTCCTTTGAAAGAGGTCTAGACAACTTTCTTCTTCCTATGGAAGGAGTTGATGGCCATATGGTTTGTTTTACCACACACAAAACAAAATATTTTCTGATCCTGAGTCTAACCGAAGTTCGAGGTTTATGATATTTCTGGTGATGATGGTTTTGGTGGTGAGGTTGAAAGTTCTACTTTTTCTTGAAGTGGTTCTTCTTGGATTTGTGAATATGATTAGCTTGGTTTTGCCATGGACTTCTACAAGGTTTGCCGTAGCTTTAGAATCAGTCTTAGGCTTGGATCTCAACCTAATATGTTCTTTTGTTCTAATTCTATTTAGGACTTTAGTATAGATAGGATCTCCTTGTGTATGGGTAAGATCTTTGGCAAACTCAGATCAAGAAGGAGGGAACTTGTTTATTAAGCAGACTATCTTATGCTCATTAGAAAAGATTGTACTTTTGGCTTGAATATCCCTAAGATATTCTTGGAATTCATGGATTTGGTCATTCATAAGTTTGTAATATACCATAAAATATCTGTTGAATGTGGAGGAATTGGATCTTTCAATTGTAGGATCATCACAACCATATTCATCTTTCAAGGCATTCCAAAGTTCTTTAGCGCTTTTATATTCAAAGAATATGTCATAAAGAGACTCAGACAAAGGGCTTAAAATTCTGTGGAAGCAATGACGGTCTATTCCTTAGGGGTCTTAGGTCTGGTGGAACTAAAGGACTTGGATAACCCTATGTCAGACTCAGTGTCATCAAAATTATTTGTGATGGGTGTGGATCCATCAATGGGTGAGATTAGTCCTAAATTGGTGAGCCAAAACTTCATCTTACTCTGCCACCTTTTGAAGTAGGAGCCATCAAACTTAGCATGTTTAGCAGTAGAGGTCTCTTCTTTGTCAGTCATGATTTCTATTGAGGTAATTAAAAGTCTGCAAAAATGTATTTACTCAATAATAGTGTCTAAGATTCTAGAATTATAGTTGAAATAATATTGCTAATTAACCTTAATCTTTAGTTTATCAAGTGTTGATTAACTTGGGTTAGTTGTAGGAGCTGGTTTCCAGCTAGCGGTGGTCCGAGGACTCTTAACTACCGTGTCGCTTAAGGCTATTTACACCCGGTTGACAGAAAGACCCTTTCGGCTTGCACCCAAAATAATCTCTACTTTAAAACTTAGATTTAAAGGGATTTGTGCTATCAATAAACCATTTCTTATTCCTAAATTGTTTAAAGATACCAAATGAATATCTCGTGTCACATCTTGCACGTAAATAACACAATTGTATGAAAGTTTTTATAAACAGATATTTGTGTATATATAAACAACAAGTGTAACAATGTATAAAATAGTGAATGAATAAAGAATTAACAAAAAGGAATTAACAGCACAGTTATGCAACTTTCCTTTCTGGCATATAATGTTATATTAGAAGAGAGTTTTTTTTATCTATATATAACAATTTATGAGAATGTTATATAATAATTTATGAAAAAGAACTTAACAACCAAATAATTATTTAATCAACGAGTGTAATACTTTGATATATAACAAGTTTTGATCACACAACAATAAGTATATAACCAAATTTCTTTCTTATATATATATATATATATATATATAACTTGTTACCAGCAGTAAATTCAATTAACAATTTCTATTTTTTACTACTAAAATATTCGACAAGGCAATACAGAGGATAATTATTCAAAGGCAATATAGAGAACAGTTTTAGCCACACAATATAATAAGTAACAATTTCCTTTCTAATATTCTATTAAGAGAGGTTGTTTAAACAATCTTACTCAACTTTTTCAGAGACCGGTAACATTAATTTTGTTTATTTTGTCTACATGATTTCAAAAGAGAAAAAGAACTTTAATCTAACAATCTAAGAGTTGATCCGAGGTCTATGTGCAGACTTTTCTCGAATGCTTCTAGTGGTAAAACCCTCGCACTATCGGATTTTCGTCGTCGTACACAACTCGGAGAGATTGTCCCTGACTTATCCCTTGTCTAGAGCACAAAATATGACGAACACAACTGTGGAGACTAACAGTGAAAAGAGATTTTTTTCGTGAATCAAAGATTTCATGTACTTAACAGATGAGAAAACCCCCCTGAATATATAGGTAGTCCAGACATCAACCAATGGACAGGGATATAAAGGCTATTAAACCAGGCGTTAATGAGCAAAACGAAGTAAACTTAGGAACATTGAATTTGGCATGAAGGAGCAATTAACGTTTGGAAAATTAATGTATCCAACGTTCGAAAATTTAAGAATGAAACGGTCATGAGCCAACGAACAACAAAAAGATTTTTAGGGTCTCAACCCAAGTCCGAAGAGGAAATTGGATTGGCATTTGGCACCCACAGATGTGGGCATGTACCCACACCCGTTACGCGCGCCGAACCGAATCGGACCGGACGGAGGCGGCGCGCGCGTGTGGCTTATAGGGTTACCCACACAAGACTTCAATTAAACAAAAAGGAGAAAAGTAATATAAGCACTACACATGGCTTTGACCCAGCCGATGTGGGACTAAACAATATGAGGAAGTTGAGTTTTTGAAGAAATAGCAGCATCAACAACATAAGGTTTGGAAAGGTAAGTCATTCTATTTTTTGTGTTCGGATGTTAAAGGAAATGAACAGAAAGGTAAAATAATTTCTAAAGGAAAGAAAAATGCGGAGGAGGAAAATGGTTCCCCCAATTACTCCATGTTTGGTTCGCGAAACCAGGGCCTTGGGAAGGAAAGTATGTGTTTGGATGTCGAAGGATATGAGTAGGAAACAAAATTGGTTTCCAAGAGTAAAGAAATTTTTTTTTTTGGGGGGGGGGGATGGTTCTCCGCACCCACCCAAGGATTTATTTTTTTCCTCTAAGAATTCACTTTCCCTCCTAATTTTCTTGGCTTTTCCAAAGCCGGAAAGGAAATTGATTGGATTTGCAATTTTCCAAAAGTAAGGAAACAACAACGAATCAATTTTCTTTTCCGCGAACCAAACGAGGCCTAAGAATTCACTTTTCCACCTCAAGAATTCACTTTTCCTCCCAATTTCCCTGGCTTTCCAAACGCCAGAAAGGAAAATTCATCGGCATTGCAATTTTCCAAAGCAAAGAAAAGAGCAAATAATTGATTTCCACAAACCAAACGAGACTGAGGGTTCTGGTAAGGGGCTAGGTTTATATATTTATATCGAATCTATTGAATAATATATTGAATGATATTCATATATATATGATTCTTGTGGTAAAGGTTGAATCCACTGAATAGTATAAATAAATACAATCATCATGTTGGTGAGGGTTAAATATTTATATTCAACGGGCCCCACACGTCGGAAACCCTTCTATTGGCTGTGAGCTGGATTTAGGTCGAAGACCCTATTATATATATATATATATATATATATATATATTATATATTTATATATATATGCAGATGACCTCTAGCCTAGTGGTTAAGAGAGGTGCATGCGGCCCGAGTGGCCAGGAGTTCGAATCCCAGTTGGAGCGATTCCAGAAATAATTTACCTGGTTCCAAAAAATAAATATATATATATATATATATATATATATATATATATATATATATATATATATATATATATATATATATGGGAAGGGATATTGCACCAAATTTATTGCATCAATTGTTGCACCAAACAATCTCAACCACACATTTATTTCTATCATGTGGTTATAAAGCATTCCATAAAGTTGTTGCCACGTCATCATGCTTTATAACCACATGATTGAAATAAATGTGTGGTTGAGATTGTTTGGTGCAATAATTGATGCAATAAGTTTGGTGCAATATCCCTATATATATATATATATATATATATATATATATATAAAATCCGATTTAAATGAATGCTAGAGAGATTGAACCTGGTTTGTTGGGCTACTTCGATATAATGTTGAACTTCCTGCTACTACACCAAAATCTGTAATATTGTTGAGGGATGAGGTATTTTTTAATATTATTCAACAAAAACTTAACTAGTTGGAGGTTACTTTTTGTACATTGGAAGTTGAAAAACCTAAGGGTGAAAATAAAAATGAAAAATTTGAGTGGCACCCCACATTTGTTACGCTTATTTAAGGTGCACCCCACATGATTACATTAATGCATAACACCCCCCACTTCACACGTTTTCCGTCGGAGACTAACGGTTGACCTATTTTGGGTGTTATTTGTGACCAAAATAACCCTCACGTGATCCAGGTAGTGACATTAAATGGGAAAACCCTAAACTACCCTCTCTTCTTTGAATGACCCTCTCTCTTCCCTCCCTCTCTCTTCCCAACAGAAACCCTCTCATTCCAAAACCCACCTCTCTCTCTTCCACTCCCTCTTCTCTCCTGTCGAAATTTTCCCCGTCACCGCACGCCGTGGTCGTAGCAAAGACCCAGGTATGAAACCGACCTCGCTCTTCTCTCCCTTCTTTCTCTTTCGCATAACCACGCTCAAATACCGATCGTTTCCCTTTCTTTCCGAATTCTGTCAGTCGAAACGTCCAGGAGAGTCCATGGCGAACCAAACACCCAGGTACACTCATGGCGAACCCTTTCTTTCCCTTTCTTTTCCATCTTTTTAGTCGATTATCTTTCGTTTTTCATGATTTTCCATAAATTGTACACTGGAAAATATTTGTATTTGTTTACATTTGTTAAAGTGATTAGGGTTTTCCCAAAAATTGTGCACTGGAAGCGTTTTTAGGTTACGATTTAGGGTTTCTTTATGCATAGGTTTTCCATCTTTTTATTCGATTATTTTTGTTTTTCAGGATTTTTCATAACTTGCACACTCGAAATTATTTGTATTTCGTTATTGTATGAAAGTGATTAGGGTTTTCCCTAAATTTGTGCACTGTTAGGGTTTTTAGGTTACGTATTAGGGTTTTTTTCCCCTTAAATTGTACACTGTATGTAAGTAATGTTTGTATATCTGAAATTAGGGTTCAAATGTATTGTTTGTCTATAACAGTGTGAAATGTAGTGTTCATATGTGAATTTAGGGTTCAAATGTGAAATGTAGTGTTCAGAAATGATAAATGTAGTGTTCATATCTGTTTGTAGTGTTCATATGTGAAATTAGGGTTCAATTGTGAAATGTAGTGTTCATATCTGTATGTAGTGTTCATATGTAGTGTTCACATGTGAAATTAGGGTAATTAGGGTTCAAATGATAAATGTAGTGTTCATAACTGTATGTAGTGCTCACATGTAGTGTTCATATGTGAAATTAGGGTTCAATTGTGAAATGTAGTGTTCATATCTGTATGTAGTGTTCATATGTAGTGTTCACATGTGAAATTAGGGTAATTAGGGTTCAAATGATAAATGTAGTGTTCATAACTGTATGTAGTGTTCACATGTAGTGTTCATATGTGAAATTAGGGTTCAATTGTGAAATGTAGTGTTCATATCTGTATGTAGTGTTCATATGTAGTGTTCACATGTGAAATTAGGGTTGAAATGTTAAATGTAGTGTTCATATCTGTATGTAGTGTTCATATTTGATTATACAGGAAGTACATGCTTAGGGTCCATTTTAAGGGTAGTTCAATTGCTGTTGAAGTGGATCCAGACTTTATTAGCCTGCTGGATTTACCCTATACAGTTGAAAGTAACCATTTAGAGGGGGTTTATAAGTACTATTGGATTGATGACCTGAAGAATGGGGAGACAGTGGAGCTCCTCACTGATTCTGGTTTGTTGGACATGTTTAATAAACAACTTCCTGACAAGAATGGGGAGATACACCTATTCTTAGAAGAATATGGCAACCCTGCAATTGAAGAGCAACAACCTACTGAGTTATTAACACCAAGAAAGACTAGGAGGATTAAGAAATTAGCCCACAGGGTTAGAAAACATGACCAGGGTCTTCATGAGGAGCAGTTGGGTCCACTACCTAATGACAGTGATTTGGACCTTCCTGAGGAGGAGTTGGATCAAATGCCCACAAGGCTCTTAACTGGTGGCTTAGATGTAGTTGCTGGAGGGTCTGACCAAGTAGCTCCTACACAGACAGATGGTCAGGAAGAATATGGCACACAGGCTGAGACACAACTTCATGGAGATGAACCCCAGGCTGAGGAAGACTTTGACACACAGGGTGAGGAAGGAGTAGGCAGGCAGGGTGAGGAAGGAGTAGAGGTTGAAGAAACAGATGATGAGGAGTATGTACCATCAATTTCAGATGATGAAGTAATGTCAAATAATGTTCACATTCCAGAACCAGATGTGGAAGAATGGGGGGAAGAAACAGAGTTCCAGAGGGAAGAGCTGCAGAGAAGAAGAACAGTTGCAATTGATGAACTTGATGATGAAGAAGAATACCAAAGCTGTGACTCAACTGATTCTGAAAAAGTTGGGGATGAATTTGATGACTTGTACAATGATGAGGAGATGGGTGAGGAGGAATACAGAGTTCCTGGGGTGAATGATCTCTACCTAGGCCAGCAGTGGATGAATCCAAGTGAATGCAGACAGTATTTAAGGTCATATGCTATAAAGAAGAGGTTTGAAATTAAATATGTGAAGAATGAAGGGGTGAGGATATGGGGTGTGTGTCAAGAGGAAACCTGTCCATGGATGTGCAGGGTGAGGATCTTACCAGATAAGACTACTTGTACACTGAGACAACTTAATGAAGAACACACTTGCAAGCACTCCTCCAAGCTGCAGAACAAGATGGCAAATAGCAAATTCATCTCTCAGGTCTTAGAAGAGGACATTAAGGCACACCACAGTTCATGGAAAGCAAAGGATGTTCAAAAGCAGATGTGGGCTAGGTTTACAGTGAAAGTCTCCTATTGGAATGCACACAAGGCCTTATTCAGAGTCAAGGAGATGATGTTTGGGGGTTATGAAGAGAGTTACAGAAAAACCCCTGAAGTTGCAAAGCAGGTATTGAGAACCAACCCTGGTAGTGTAGCCTATTGTGGGAATGTTCCTGGGACAACAGAGTTTGCTTATTTATGCATAGGGTATGAGGCCAGCTTCACTGGATTCAGAAATGGGTGTAGACCTTTAGTTGGTTTAGATGGGTGTCATTTGAAAGGGAAGTATGGTGGGGTATGTTTATCTGCAACAGCTTTAGATGGCAACAATGGGTTGTTCCCACTTGCCATTTACATCTGCACATCAGAAAGTGAAGCTACATGGGTCCATTTTCTTAGTATGATCAAGCAGAAGCTGCTGCAACATCCAGGAGAGATTTCATTCATCTCTGATAGGCAGAAAGGCCTAGGCAATGCAATTGACAAAGAATTCTATGGGCATCCCCACAGGTTCTGTTTTAGACATTTGTACAAAAACTTCAAGTCCCACATCAGTGGTAGCCTACAGATGAGGCATCTTACATGGGGTGCAGCTAGAGCATATAGGGTAGTAGACAATGCTAAGTGGATTGAAGCAATAGGTCAACAATGTCCAGATGGTCTTCAGTATTTGATGAAAGAGCACTTGGGCAGATGGTGCAGAGCCTACTTTGAAAAGACAACAAAGTGTGAGCATATCACCAACAATTTTTCTGAGAGCTTCAATAACTGGATAGGAGAAATTAGAGGTCAGCCAATTACAATGATTGTGGAAATGTTTCACTTGATGGTGATGAAATTGATTTATGAAAGGAAGATTACTTCTAGAGCATGGGGTGAGCATGACTTGACTCCAAGGACTATAAAGATCATCCAGGAGAGGTCAAAGCAAGTCAACAAGTATCAGGTCAATGGTGCTGATGATGGGCTGTTTTGTGTCACTAGTGTCTTCTCCATTGAGAACAGATGGACTTTTGATGTCAATGAAAGAAAATGTGACTGTTGTGTATGGGATTTAACTGGGATCCCCTGTGTGCATGCTGTTGCTGCACTCCTACCTAGCAGGCCTACATGGTCAATGTAAGTATCACATTTCAGAGTTTGTCTAATATCATATTTCATAGTTTTTCTTACTTATACACTAATCAGAGTTTTTCTTGCTGAAGGTTCACAAGCCCCTACTATCATGCCAAAACCTACATGGAGGCTTATGCTGGAAAGATTGTTCCTTTGCCTGAACAAAGCCTATGGGGCTCCGTAAGTTTCTCTTAATTTACATGTCCCTTATGTAGGCTTCTCCTTATGTAGGCTTCTCCTTATGTTTCTTTAACTAAAATGTCCCTTATGTAGGCTTCTCTGTACTTTAACTAATCTGTAGGCTATGGGATTCTGTAGGCTTCTCCTTATGTAGGCTTCTCCTTACTTTCACTATTCTGCATGTTGCAGCCACCATATGAGGTTGGTCCACCAGGTAGACATAGGCAACCTGGGAGACCAAAGACTGTTAGAAGGAAGGAAGCAGATGAGGCACCAAGACCTGCCAAGAAGCAAAGGATTTGTGGGAGATGCAAGCTACCAGCTCATCATAATGCAAGAGGGTGCCAAGGAGGACCAGTTGGGGGAAACACTAAAAAACCAAGGGCACCATGTCTACCAAGACCACAAAAAGAACCAAGACCTGCAAAGCTACAAACCATGTTTACAAGAGACCAAAGGTTTCAAGGGGAAGGAGGAAGGCACCACAGGAATCAAGTGATTCCAATGCAAACCAAGGAGTTCCAGTGGAAGATTTGATACAAGCTAATTTAGTCAATGTACCTGGAAGGGCTGATGGCATTATAGGATGTCTACCACCAAGGGGAACAAACAACTCAGTTTTCAGACCACCATGGAGAGTCAATAGCAGCAGCAGTAATGTGCAGCAATAGCACATTAATGTGGTTTCAACAGTTTGTGCAGTGAACATTTTGTGAAGAGAACAAGTCATCTTAGTGATGTAATGTGCAGTTAACTTGAACATTTTCTGAAGTAAGAAAAGCTACTTGAACATTTTCTGTAATCTGCAAAGCTACTTGAACATTTTCTGATGTAATGTGATGTAATCTTTTGTAATCTGCAAAGCTACTTGAACATTTTCTGAAGTAAGTGAGCTGCAGTTGAATTGCAGATGAATTGATCTTGTTATATATCTTGTTAGATATCTTGTTAGATATCTGCAGTTGAATTGCAGATTGTTTTGTTATATATTTGAATTGCAGATATCTTGTAATCTGCAGATATCTTGTTGATGTATATTTGAATTGTTAGATATCTTGTTGATGTAATCTTTTGTAATCTGCAGATATCTTGTTAGCTACTTGAACATTTTCTGCAGTTGAATTGATCTTGTTATATATCTTGTTAGATATCTGCAGTTGAATTGCAGATTGTTTTGTTACATATCTACTGTTAGTGAGCTGCAGTCCAGTTGAATTGCATATTTACAGATTGTACTTCAAATATACTGTTTTGTTACATATTTACAGTTCTTTCCTCCTGTGCAGTTGATCTTGTTAATCTTGTTAAGCTGCAGTCCAGTTGATCTTGTTAATCTTCAAATGCAGTTCTTTCCTCTTGTGCAGTTCTTTGCACTTCAAATATACTGTTTTGTTACATATTTACAGATTGTAATCTCCTCTTTTGTAAAGTTAGATATCTACTTCTTTCAACATGCAAGAATTTCATATTTAAATACAAGCAACATTTTTCCAAAGTTTCCCACGCCAAACAATTCATAGCACCAATTTTCCAGATTCATAGCAAGAATTTCAAAGTTACTTTCAACAAACAAATTTTCCAAAGTTACTTTCAACAAACAATTCATAGCAAGAATTTCATAATTAATTACAAGCAACATATTACATACCAACATTTTTTCCAAATTTTCTACACAACTCTTCTAAAGTTGTGTTCAATACAATTTGTACAGGAATTTCAGAGTTACTATCACTACTTGTAGCCTCGTTCAACCATTGGAATGCATTGTTACACTTCGTGCATTGCAAGAATCTTCTTCCCTTGCTGTGACTCCTCTTCGACATTAAGATGACTCTCCTTCCTCCACAATTTGGATTAGGGCAAATGGTTTCCCTCCAAGGACAATTTCTTCTCCAATGACCTAACTCACCACAGGTGAAACAATCTTCTCTTTCAGTGGTTGAAGATGAAATTCCTGAGCTTGAACACAACAACGCAACATCCAGCCATTGAAAATCCGAGCAGATGGGGCATTTCAAAAATTTCCGACCGGGATTGCCTTCGGTTCTGGACTTCGAAACGTACCTAATCCCCTTGCAACCTCCGATCTTGCATGGTGAGCTCAAATAAGCACATTCGTCTGCAAGATGGGTGTTCATCGAGCATATTTGACATTTGTCCTAAACAAAATAGAAAATCTCACGAATTGAGACAGCGAAACCACAGAAGCAAAGGCTTTCATACATTAAAGGAAAAAAATTAGGTCAATTTTACATTACCTTGCTTCCAAAGTCGGCCATGGAGCTCGGATTTGAAAGGGGGAGGAAAGCTTCGGGTTTAGGTCAGAGCTGAAGGAGAGAAGAGAGAGAACGTTATTCCTAATGTAGGCAAGAAGAAAGGGCAATTTAGGTAGTTCACATTTAAGTTTCACTCACCTGAACTCACCTGGATCACGTGAGGGTTATTTTGGTCACAAATAACACCCAAAATAGGTCAACCGTTAGTCTCCGACGAAAAACGTGTGAAGTGGGGGGTGTTATGCATTAATGTAATCATGTGGGGTGCACCTTAAATAAGCGTAACAAATGTGGGGTGCCACTCAAATTTTTCCAAATAAAAACAAAAGTCTTACCACCAAGAAATAACATCCCACTACAAAATCTAAATGCAGAAACTAACACCACATGCAAACAAATCGAACCTGAGGATCCATGTGCAACCACAACTGTGATGAGGTTAGAGGGTCCAAAAATGTACACTTTGTCACTTCAATTGTCCGATTATGTCCTAGACTAGCAGGATCATTGGCCTAGAAGGCTAGAATGACTCCCCCAAGACAATGGTAAATCTATGTTGTCACAGGCGACGCCTAGGCGTGCGGGTTGGAGAGGTATCGCCTCGACCTAGAAATTTTTTTCCTGAGTGAGGTTTTGCTCGCCTAGGCATCCGCCTAGGATCGTCCAGGGGAAAAAATGTTCGCCTAGGGTCGCCCAATTATGCTTACTATCCTTACTTGATGTTGAATATTAGTTATTTCATATTTGTTGCTTCTTATATTACTTTTATGCTTATTTATTAATGCTTATTGCTTATTAGTTATACTACATATTTACTGTATGCATAATTGTAGATTTTTTTTGATTCAAAGCAGAGGATCCTGGACGGACGTCTAGGCGGCGCCTAGGTGCGCCTAGGTGAGGCGGGAGGGCTGTCGTCTCGCCTCGCCTAGCGCCCAGTACAACATACTGGTAAATACAATTAGTCACATTTGAGCATTTCAGGATTCTAAAATAATTAATGATGCCTACCAATAGGTGAGTCTCACATACGCATTCTCTATACAATGAGCAAGACACGCTTCTAAACGAAGCTCCCATGCTAAAAAAACATTCTAATACCAATTTTATATTTTTATGAAGGATAGTAGATACATATCTTGTATTAAACAAGAAATGACCACTCCAACAACCCTAGTTGTGTCTTAAAGTAACTCCAGCGCCAACTAGTCATTGTTTCCCATGACAACTTCCTTTGGTGTTAATTTTAAGGGATTTTTTGACTTACATCCCACTTGTTAATATGAATTTGTACTTACATCCCTTTTTTTATTTTTTTTAGACTTACATCCCACTTTTCGTCACAAAAAGTATTCATTTTGTCACAAAAAGTATTTGTTTTGTCACGAAAAATACTTTTAGTGACGAAAAGTGGGATGTAAGTCTAAAAAAATAAAAAGTGGGATGTAAGTACAAAGTCATATTAATAAGTGGGATGAAAGTCAAAAAATCCCTAATTTTAATTATACCAAACGGAAGTGAACGCCTATTCATTAAGAACTCGTTCCGTAAGAATTATTACAAATCTTTTCAACTCTACTGCAATAGCATGTAGCCAAGGAATAAGATTTACTTCGGCGAATTTTTTTTTTTTTTTTTTTTTTTTTTGTATAGCATATAGCCATCGAGGAATAAGAGTTGCTTTGGCAAAAGGTTTATGCTGCATAGCATATATCAATTGTGGAATGAGATTTGCTTCAGCTAAAGGTTTTTTGTTCAACTGTGGTATCAAGAGGAGCCTATACTTGATGGAAATGAGAAAAACGAGCATAGAAAATAGTGTTTTAGAGGATACCTAGTGCCTAATGCTGGAGAAGGGTTCTGAGTAGATGGTCTAGTCATGGAGAAATACTAATATTTTAAGTGGCCAGGTGCATTAGGAGTTCTGTTTGGGAGATCTTTGCATGATGAATAGACAGATGTTTGGATAATAAACTGGACCTGTAATATCAAGTGTATTTTGTTGTGTATCAATCTCTTCATATGATGTAATGAGATCATCTAAGAAGTACAAGAATGAAAGTCAAAAGATGAAGAATCTGAATGAAAGTGGATAGTGGAATGCGATTATTTGCAATTTTTTATAAGGAAGGACTTCTTCATGAAATGAAACATCTCCTGAAACATATATTTTCCTTGTAGCCAAGTCAGAATCTTCTAACCTTTTTGGGTGTTTGTACAACCAATAAAAATTCTGGGACTAGACAAATTCAAACAAAAAAATTAAAAAAAAAGAACAAAATCAAACAGAGGGAGGGAACACAATCAAACAGAATAAATTGTACCCTATGTTGCACGAATATGGACACAAATAAGGATATGATACAGCTACAAGATACATAAATTTTCAAAGAGGTAGAATAAGTAGCTTCTATTATGCACAATTATAGACAGTGATACGGGTGCAAAAATGATACATATATGGTCACCATTTTTTCTGTGTCCATGCAACATAGCTTGTACCCTACTCTAACCCTACTAACCCATTCTTTATCCTAGCCCAATGGCACATAATCTTCAAAATCCTGTTCCCCAATACTCTCTCCACCCTCTTTCATCTCCCAATCCTCTACCATAATGCTTGCTGACCCTCCTCGCCGACTTTCCAACATGTCTGTTGAGGAATTCAACTTATTTTTTAATATACAATTTCTTTTTCTAATATTTTCTTTTTCTGGTCTGTTTCTCTTTTATTTCTTTAATTTATCCTTCGGAGTACAAATGTTTAGCAAATGTAAATCCACTCCAAAGTATGTTGACCCCTGAAATAGTACAACTGTACAATAAAGCTATACTATATGTTTTGACTTTATTGAATATATATTCAAGATTTCTTTTATATATGATCAGGTCCATATCCGCCAAAGTTCACTACTAATTTTTGTGGTTTATTTTCAAGGTCTTCACAATCTACAAGAGCTAAGTCATATCCGTCAATGGCAACTCATTCATGCTCCAGATAACTATATAATTTTATAGGTTCACATTAGATTTTGAATCTAAGTGGCGCTTCACATACTGTATATATTATAAGCTTACATTATATTGATGAATGATAGCATGCATCTTCCCGTTCGCAACTCCGCATAGAACTCTATAGCAATTGATCAATGTCGTGCTAAATATTGGGAGTCCAGATAGTTTGCAATTGGTTGTCTCTATCTAAAATTTAGAAAGGGTACAAATAGCTATGGAGTTTGACATGTTGTTGCAAACACTGAGACGCAAGCTATAGTTGTCTATTAGACTTTGTGCATTTGAGTCCCTAAACTTACGAGTTTTTGCAGTTTTGGAGCACAAATTAGATGCATCTTCTCTTGGTGGCTGGATGACAGATCCAAAGAGTATATAATATTTAGTGTTACAAGATCAACTAAGCAGCAGTTTTGTCAATAGTGCATCGGGGCACGATCCATTGGTGCGAGGCATTGTGTGGTGCAGCGTTGCACCTCGCCACCACTCGTGGCTCTCGGCTGAGTAATGGCGCGGGCCTTAGTGCGCTATAGCATGTCATGGCAGGGCATATGACGCCATAAATGCCCGCACCGTGTTTTTTTATACTTAAAACAGCCTAACCATCCAGGTCCATGCCTGTACTAACCCTAATATTCAGATCTTTTTTTATCTTTCTTTACTTTAGCCAGTCAAAGCCACCTCATTTTCTCTTTTCTTTCTTCTCTTTCCCTCACCACCGAGAACCGACCATAGCCTCCTCCTCCTCCACCTCCTGCTCTTCTACGTCTTTCCTCTCAATTTTAGTTACTTTTTTTTTATATTATATTTTTTCTTTGTTCATCTTTCATTTAATTTCTGATCTTTTTTGTTGCTTGCTATTGTTTTATTTGATGCATGATCATTCATATTCTTAATGCCCTGTTAATCAATTTTGACATGCAAGTTATGTGTATCTTCTCATTATCTTAATGAATTTCATATTGCAAGATTGGTATGACACCAACACCTGCATGTTTTTTTTTTGATGAAAGTGAACATTTTATGACATCACTAATCCAACAATGCACATGTTGGATAGTGCGAATTTGGAGCTGATGTTCTTAGTAATTTGTTTTTTCCATTGACTTTTTATTCTCGTCATCTTAGGATGGCGTTACAATGTTTGTAGATATCTTCTAATTTCTTGCAAAATCTTGTTTGAGTAATTACCATTACAAAAAAGAGTGTGGTCTACTTTCTTCCTTTATATTTAAGGTAATATGCTTGCTAGTTTATAATAATTAAGTTATTCGACTAACTAAAAGGTAATTTTTTTCGTTGGCACTATGCAATCTGTTGTGAGGAATTTGTGCTACATATCAGATGTATTGTTGTATAATCTTCAGGTTGTTTTGACTTTGTTTTGCATAAGGTTGTACCGTTGTATATATTAAACATGATTGAATGATGATAGATTGTAACGTGTTGTTAAGAAGCGGAAGCTAGATTGTTGTTTAGGTAGTTGTTATGATGCTGTTGTATTTATAGTTTATTATAAAAATACAATAAAATTTGCTCCTTGCTTCAATGAGGTCCATGTTGCGCCATGCGCCATGATAACACTGTCAAGCAGTGCAAATATCTTCAAGATAATTACTTACTGATCCCTATAGATAACCATGTTTATCTGAATGTTGTTTTTGGATAAGTTTAGGAAAATCAGCCATGATTTCTGTTAGACAGCGACGTTCAAGATAAGAGACTGAATGGCATCCAGACGACCATGATCCTTACAGTTTAGTCTTTGTTCCGTTATTACCATTAATGGAATGTCCCCCTGCTGTTGCAGTCTAAAGAAGGTGAAATGGGGTTTTGTAGTTAACTTTTCATTATCTTTAGTCTTTTTCTCATTTATTTCTTTTTTACTTCTTTTGTAGCTGCCATTTCCCTAACCCAATTGCCATATCTCAAGAAGCCTTGATCTTCCATACACCAGATCAAGATCTCAGCAAAAGATGTTGTCCTCGTCCATGCATCCTAATACTCTATTTTATGCTTAATTCCTACATTAGCATAATTGCTAGAAAATACCTCCAAGCGTCTTCAATATCCTAAATAGTTTACTAGCCGTAGATACATTGTACTTTATAGCAGTTGGCATTAAAGTTGTCCATGAAATATATTTCCTATATTAAATAATTGATGAATACCCTCAAAGCCCTTTAAAAGGCAGTCGCAAAGGGTTTTACTGATTGTAGATACATCAGTGCTTATATGGCACAAGTTGGCACTAAAATTAGTCATTCGAGTACACAGAAAAACTCGGTCCTGTGAGAGTATATAGAGAGAAGAGCATCCTAACACATGACAAATATTTTGTGGTTTGGCACTTGGGCATACTTCCATGAGGACCAAACAAGGAAATTATTTCACTTTACAAGAGAAGATGAAGTACATATTGTGTGATCCTATAGTACCCACTCTTCAGCACAGAATCCAGGACCAGAACACCAATGATTTCATTGGTTTTATATATAAGACATGCCTCTCATGAATATTCTTTCCCCAATATGTCGAGTTCCATAATTCGTAGTATTCGGCAAACCAGTGAAACTACAGAAACCAACCAATTCAAAACTACCAAAACCCCTTAAACCGCCTCGAAGCTGCCAATTAAGAAGAGTATGATACCGATTCTCATACCGATACTGCGAACCATGATGTCAACATGCGTCAGATTGGCCTGGGTGCAACATAAATTTTTTGGCAAGACCCTTGGATCATTCTAGGTGGGGTAGTAGTACAGAAACTAATGCTGATAGAGATACTTGTGAATCAACAATAGAGTTGCAATAGCTGAGCAAGTCTTGCAATATAATAGCATTCAATTAACATAAACAAAATGTTCTCTATGCTAGTTGAGACACATTATGCCCTTATGGTTTTCAGAAACATACAAAATCACTTACCCAAGCATGGACACGATTGTTCATATGGTGTGCTCATTAGTATGTTCTTATTTTTAGTGCTTCAGTTTCTAATTAATGAACAGTTATAAAAATTGGATAAGCTGTAAGTGTTTTGCTATTGAATAAGTTAATGATTTCCTTTATTGGATGAAAAAAGTTACAGTTCTACTTTCCCTTTCTTTCGGCTACATTTTCCTTGTTATAGCAGTGCCTAAAGCTTTTATAATTAAGTACGCTCAGGTCATTCTTTCTACTGAATATAAGACTTGCCCATTTTTTGCAGAATCACGAACTTCTACTCTATTTCGGTTCAAGATGCGGGAGAATACTAGTTTGACATTGTTGCACGTCATTTTCTCTACTTGAATTTGTTGTAACGTACTGTTAACATGTCTGAACCCGCAAAATCTTGTTTATAGAATAAATCAGAACTTTTACCTGGATATGATAGCCGGTTTCTTTCACTTGTGTTCCCCTATGTCAGAACTGACTGCGTAGCAGTTTTGTCACTTTTTGTTTCCATGGTCAATTCAAATAGCTTTGAATTTGATCACTTCTTAATTTCAGTTATATAAAGTATGTTCCTAAAGTTTGCATGTAGTAACTTACGAATTCCCATATGTGGAGAGGTTGATTCTAGAGAATTGTACACTATGTTACGGCATATCTTGTTATGCTTTCACTACTACCCTTAAGATATATGTGACTGATGATAGAAATCCGAGGAGAGTGGGATTGAAGTTTCGGTATGGGTTCTGCAGAAATATCAGTATATCAGTATGGTTTGATTATACAGAAATATCAGTATATCAGTATGGTTTCGGTAAACAGCTTTACATGAATGTGATGGAACTCGGCACATATTTTTGCATGCGAGCCTCAATGATGCCTGAGCATGTGAACACAGTGCATGAAGTATCAGCTCAGCGAAATACTTGTTTCAGACTTAAATGTGATGAAATATTTGTCTCAGACTTTGTGTAATGGACATAGATGCTTTTTCACTGTGATCAGGATTGCATGAACAATCACTGTAATTTTATTGAATATCTGAACTTTGGCTTAAACTCCGAACTATTGTGAGTTCTCTGAAATAGTGGGTACCCCCACTCGAGTAGCATAGTTGAATCTAATAAAGCTTTGTATAATGCACATAGATTCTAGTTGATGACTCTTAGGCAATCTGTTTCTATGTGCAGTGAACTCGCACTTAATTGTTCAGTATAAAATCAAGCGGACAATAGGCGGCGCCGGCAGGGTTCGAGCCCCCAATCGTAAATACGTGTAGGTGTAGGTTGTAATAATAAATAACAGTGAACGCAAGCCATCAATTTTGTTATATATCGACCCAAAATTTCTCTCAAGCCATCAATCTTGTTACATCGAATCAAAGACCGCAACTAATATTCATTCATGATATGTTCAAAATTCATCTAGTCAAGTCATCTGAAACTTCAACACCATCATTCTATCAACCAATAGTCCGTAAGCTATCATATAACCAGATAACATTACTCAAAGATTCAGTATGCAACACAATCATCACTCATCTGACCAGAGTATTCCCGAGTCATCATTTGTCGATCTTCGATACGCATCAATATCCTTAAGTGCATATACATAAACCAGAAAATTATCCATTCACCAAACTCAAATTCATTATATCCAATATCATCTTCCATATTCGATATAAGATCAACTCATCCATACACAATATCAGATCAAAACTCTCTATCTCAAGACATCGAGCAATACTTCCTCAAATCTTGGAGTCACTATCAAACCCTCAAAACAAACTCTCAACCACCCTATCAAGTCCTCTTATTTGATTCAAAACTTCAATCCCACATTGATTCATTCCATAATTCAATACACGATCCATATTGATTTTCTCACCCAAGCCATCCATTTCACAGTCTAAATTCTCATCCAATACAATCCTATTCAAAATCATTTTCGATCATTTGAACCAAACCCAACAAAAGATTTTCAACAACACAACAACCAGGTAACTTCTAAACTGAGGTCTTGTATTATTCCATCTTTTGTTGATAGACTCATCGAAACCTATATCCTCAATCAATCAAACATCATTAAGGTCACCCAATACACAACTCAGGGATCAAGCAACTCTGTAATTTCTCGAAAATATAAACGTGTAGGTGTGTCTAATCCACCCCCACACCCATCCTTCTCACACCCCTCCCCCTTCCCTCCAGATCAAAGACTACCTTGCTCTTGTGAAGGCAAGCCCATCAACTCATCACGAAGAGTTCATGCAGCATCAAATATATATTGAGGTGGATTGTCAATAACAACTTAGAGAGTCTGAGTCACTGGTAGATGTGTACAGGGCCGGCCCAAGAGATTTGGTTGTCCTATTCGGAATTAGTTTTGGTTGTACCTTGATCCTTATTGTAGGTCGATCCTGGAGGGTCATCGTCGACCTTTACTGGGTCACGATGAACCTGGGGTTGCCCTAGGTAGAGGGGGGTTGCCTAAGTCCGAAGTCTTGTCTAGCTTATCCCAGGGCAGGCCCTGGATGGGCAAGATCATTTGGTAAAAAGTTCATACCATTTGTCATGTCCATCTTACTTAGTCGTGTTGGGACCAGTTTCAAAGCCCCAAACAGTATATCCAAGATGGACAAACAAAGATTCATATATAGTACATACATTTGATTACCATTTCGGTGTTAATAATTTAAATATATAATCTCGCAAAGCTCCATTCTCTCTCTCTCTCTCTCTCTCTCTCTCTCTCTCTCTCTCTCTTCTCAATCATCCACCTCTCAGATCCGGACTATATGAGGTCCATGAGACGACTACCTTGGACCCAAAAGTTTAGAGGACACCAAAAATATTTTATACTATTTAATGTAAGTCTAATCCTTTTAGTCCGTATAATTTTTTTGTTATAGGATATCTAAACGTCATATACTAGAATACCAGGAGATAAGTTGATTAGTCAGACTAACGAAATCTTTTGGTGCAATCGCTCTCAAAATTCACTCCCACCCGTCGCTATAATACGCTCTCAATTTTCTCTACTATTTCCTCGTCGTCAATCTCCTCTGTCGTGTTCTGATATTAATTGATCATATTTTTTTTAGAACTAAAATTTATAATACTTTTTTTTTACCAGGAGAAGCAAAAAGAGTAATTGATGTGATAAATTATTTGAAAAAAATTGATGGTTGTTATCCAAATACCTATGTTGCTTACAAAATTTTGCTGACTACAAAAGTTATAGTTGCATTTGCATAAAGAACTTTTTTCACATTGAAGTTGATCAAAACTTATCTTTGGCCAACTATGTCACAAGAAAGAATGGCTTGGCTATATTATCCATCAAGAAAAAAGTGGTTGAAAAAGTTGATTATGCAACTTAATTAGTACTTTTGTCTCCAAAATAGCGAGAAAATTAATATTTAAGTGACTATGTTATGCATTCCAGGAAGCAATTGATGACCTAAGAATTTTTTTTCGTTTCCTTTCTATTATCACCATTATGAACTATCCCAAATATTGTTAGCTTTGTTTTTATTTACTTGTCTGAAAATTATTTTTTATTTGAAACATCTTCAATTTTATATATTAATATTTTATTATGACATATACTATTTTGGATATTATATAATATTTATTATTTCATTTTTAAATTTTGTGTTGGTAATACAATCGTATCATCGTCAATAACAAATAAATTATATAAGTTTTATTTTATAGCAAAATTATACGACTATTAGGCTTTGAGATCGACACCACTCTTAACAAGTTTCAAACTCTAGAGTCCATGAACGAGTTTCACTCGTAAGATTCTTCAACGTGTCTCAACAGAAAATCCTATACAACGAAGTACATCGAAGCGAAGTTGAGCAATAAGTGATTCTGGAGTACTGTTGGCTCTCCCCCTCCAAGCGATCCCCCTCGTGTCCTGCTGGTGCTCCCGTCCGCCCCCCGGCGGCCGTTTCCCCCGGGCTCAGGTAAGACCCCCCCCGCCCGCTCCTTCCCTCCTCGCGGCGGTTGGCGCCCCCTCCGGCGGGTTCCTGCGGTGTTCTCCCTCCGGTTTCGTCGGCTTGCTGCGGTGCTCCTCCGTCGATGGACGGAGACCCCTGTGTCGGGCCTCTCTGGCCCGGAGATCCCCCGCCGCCCCCGATGACCCTCACCTGTCTCGCCTGACAGTGCCGTCGTGGTCGCCGGACCAACTGGCACTGGTCGGGCTGGGTGGCTCCTCTCCCAGGTCGGACTCCGCCTTGCAGTTGACGTCCCCTTCGCCCTGGAGGGACGCGGACGTCCTCATCCTTTCTGATGCGGCTGGCTTGGGCCCAAAGCCGGCCGGACTTCTTCCTCCGACAGATCTTGAGTCACCCCCACCGCCCCCCATTTTCCGCCAGAGGAGTTGGTTACATACCGGTGTTCCTGTTTGCAGGAAAGTTTTATCCCACCTTCAAGGGTGGGAGATCACCAAAGTTGGTCCCATCTTTTTGGGTTTTGAGGCCAACGAAGACTTGATGGATTCAGGTGAAGATGCTACCACTCTGTCTCCATGGGGATTCTGCTGGTTGCAAAGTATCTGGCCGTCCCATCTGGTGTACCAGAATAGGAACCAGTGTTACCTGGAACAGTATTTGCCGAGCCGTTTTGCACGACAATTCGGCTATGCTCAGTTGATGTTGGATAACCCCAGTATTATCCTGGGGTATACTGGAAGCTTGTTGGATGGTGCACGAGCTTGGCATTACTACAATGTCGGATGTATCGGAGCTCGTATTACGCTGCCTGTTCAGAACCTGCGGCCGCCGATTCTTTTCTCGGTCGCCAAATTTTACTGTGCCATGAATGCCGCGTCTCATGGATATGATCGGGAGACCAGTTTTATTGTCGGCACCCAGTTAGAGGTAACTGGGAATCAGTTGGCGAAGGCTCGGTCGTACCGTCCACCAGAGACGGGTTATCGAGGTACCCCTGCCGTATCCACGGGGGGTCGGACAGAGCCCTCGGGCGATCAGCCGAAGAGACGTACTGATACAGAGGCTGGTTCTTCTGCGCCGAAGCGACAGAAGAAGGCATTATCACCGACAGTGTTAACAGACTCAACTCCCATGGAGGTAAGGAGTCCCACATAGTCTGGTTAGTTCCACCATTTTTGTGATATATACTTTTTTTTGCAGGAGCCGCTGAAAAGGAGACCCCGAACTCCAAAATCGGGTGCCAGCAGACCAAAGGAGGTGGCGGGCTCATCTGAAGAGCGCATTCCGCCAATCGTGATGTCTCCCGTGGTGGAGAATCCGGACGATGTCGTTCCTGCAGAGATTTCAGTATCTCCAGATTATGTTAGAAGGGAAGCTGAGGTTGAAGCAGTTTCTGAGATGGTACAAGCTGCCATGGGGGCCTTGGACGTGGAGGGTCCAGCAGACACGGGGCTTGAGAAAGTGGAGTGGAGTTCGTCGTCTTCAGATGACGTTCCTCCAGAGATGCGTGAGTCTGTTACGGGGGCAACAGACATGATTGAAACAGAGGAGAGGGTTGATTCCCCTCATTATCATGATGAGGGGAGATCGGCTGCAGCGTTGCCGAGCCCTACCCCAGTCTCAGCAGCGGAGGCTGAGGTGGCTGCCGACCGGGAGGTAGCGGTAGATTCTATCCCTGCGGAGGGGTTTGATGGTGAAAATGATACTCGTCCGCCGATCCTGACTCCAAGGGAGCCGAGTCGGGAAACAAGTGCTGATCTTGCTGCTCTGCCGGAGGGGGAATGTCCCGTGCGGCCTGTTGATAGAGTGCTGGGGACGGATGCGGTAGCTCCTGACGTCGGTGGTCCCTCCGAGCTTGAGAAGGGTAAGGGTTTGCTGGAACCCCCCGTTGCTCCTTCCACTTGGGGTACGATATCGACGCCCCTCTCGGCTCCTTCCGCTCTTTTGGCTCTTCGGGCCAGTAGTCAAGCACCTGTTGAGGAAGAGTCCGTTGATGCCGAGGTTCCAACCTCGCAGGTTGAAGCCGACGGACCCTCTTCCGGTCCGCTGTCTAGAGCAGCTCCTCCAACTCCTGCTATGACGCCGCAGGTGCTGGAGGATGCAGATGAGTATGTGAAGTTTATTATTGAGGCGGTGTATAAGATGCTGCAGAGAGGCGTATCGGCAGTGATGGATGCCAATGGGATTTTTGCGACGACAAAAACCCTGGCACTCCCTCACATCAGTCTGATACGTTCCCACCAGGGCCATGATCATATAGCCGAGATTCTGGAGGCCTCGGTGGTCGAGCTGGACCAGCTGCTTTTCGAGTTTCAGTGTATCCAGCGAAATGATCTCTCTACCCTGATAGACGCAGAAAAGAAGAAGTTGATCGCTGAGACTGAGTCCTCTTATTAGGCCACCGTGGGTGTCTGGAAACGCGAGGTGGCTGAAACTGAGGCTGCGGTGGAGAGGCTATCTCAGTCCACGCAGGAGAAGGTGGAGTTGCGAGCCGCATTGGACGCTAGTATAGCGGAGGTTGATGCCAAGATTCGCCTCCTTGAAGACCAGCGGGCCCAACTCTTATTAGATGCTGAGCGAGTCCAGGCTGAACATGTAGCATCTAAGAAGGAGGAAGCAGCTTTCACCCGCCGGGCTCTTACCCTGGCTCAGCAGCGACAACAGTTGGACGAGAAGCATGAGGATGACACTTCTCCTGAGGCCATAGAAACGATGCGTCAAGAAGCCGAATGCCGGGTCCTGGCGACCGTAGAGACTCGGGCGGCAGACTTGAAGCGTCGGATTGAAGAGCTTTCGGCCAACCCCGAGGATTTTTAGGGATTGTAGTATCTTCCTTTTTTGTGTAATTTGTAACTCTTGCTGGGGGTGTAATCCTTTACTTTTGAATAAAGAATATAGAGTTTTTTTGTGGTGTGTTCATTTTTGCTGTCATGAACTTGATGATTTGTGTGGACCTATTATCTTTTGCGCACCTTATTTTTTAGGTACAGATAATAAGTTCGAGGGAACCGACATGTTTGCTCAGAGGTGATGTAGACGTGGCAAATATGGGGTTCAAATGATAGAATCTTCCTACTCAGAGGTGTTATGGACGAGGTAGGAATGACTCTGGGGGATACGCAGAACTACTCAGAGGTAATGTGGACGTGGAAGTTCTGCGATCAATGTACGGCAACGCAGGGGTTGTTTGTACGGGATGTTTACTCAGAGGTAATATGGACGTGGTAAACATGATAGGTGGCGTAGTCTTACGGAGCGTAAGATTTCGCTTTGTAGGGTGTAGGGGAACAACTCAGAGGTAATGTGGACGTGGTTGTCCTTCTACTGGAGGATAGAATACCACGGAACAGCTGGGTTCCGGAAGCGTAAGATTTTATGGAAGGGAATTGTATGTGAGCCCTGATGATTGGGTCCACAGACTCCCTTGTTGGGTGAAGATAGAAGTACATGTCTGAAGGATGTCAAGAGTAGTACTTCTTTAGGAACTTGCCGTTGATGGACATCATGAATAAGTCCCCATTGGGTTTGGCGAGGCGGTAAGCACCGTTTGAGTATACTGTCTCTATGATGAAAGGTCCCTCCCACTTGGGCTCGAACTTTTCTGGTGTCTTGTGAGTCAACACCATCGACCTCCTGACTGCCAGAACCAGGTCGCTTACTTGGAAAGTCCTCTGCTTGACCTTCTTGTTGAAAGCCTGTGATATACGGGCTTGATAGAGTTCAATGCGTTGTTGAGCTAGGAGATATTTTTCATCAAGTGCCTTCAATTCTCGCAGACGGCGACGTTGATTGTCTTCTTCTGTGAGTTGATTTATGATTGCTACACGGAGTGAGGGTATCTGGATCTCGAGAGGCAGTACCGCTTCGCTCCCATAGACCAGGGAGAATGGTGTGTTGTGTTGACACAAAGTCACAGTCAACCAAATATTGACTACATTGACTAAATAATATCTGTATAAATTCAATACGACACACGACGTCTGCATTCAGTTCAGGACAGACAACAGCTCAGTTTCCGACTCTCAGTGTATTTTCGAGTCTGTACTTTTACATTTTATTGAGTCTAGAAGTATGTACTCTGAGTTATGCTGAGCTCTTGGAACTTAGTCTATAAGCCTACCCAAAATCCCGAGCTCCACCAAAACAAAAATTGCCCACAAGTCCCACTTAGGACCACTATGTGCTCTGGAGACAGAGTTCGGGCCGAACTCTGCCTCCACACAGAGTTCGGGCCGAACTCTGTCCCCTAGAAATCAGGAACCCTAATTTTAGGGTTAGCTGGTTGCTAGCTGTCCAACGGCCAAATTTTTGAATTTCCCTACCCGAATTCTGGCCGAATTCTGCCTCTAAAAACACTATAAATAGGGCATGAATTCTCTCATTTCAATTCACTCAATCTTCTCTTCTCTTCTCTCCTACAAGCTCAATAAGCCATACCCTTCCCATCTACTAGCCACAAGCCTCCTAAGTCTCGAGTGCTCAGCATCTCTCAGTTAGGATTCTTGTGCAAGAGTCGAAGAAGTCGCTTGGACAATTCCAAGCAAATCGCCACTGCGATCCTCTGTTAGAAGTTGACGTGCTCTTCTGAAGAAAAGGCACGGGTTGTAAACTACTATTTCACAAATAGTGGATTTAATCCTGAGCTAGAGTTCTCAGGCCTGGACTAGTCCTCCACGAGGGAAACCAGGTTAAAATCGCTGTGTTTGCGTATGCTCTTCTGCTCTTCATTTATTTTCCGCACTTTACTCTGATTATTTATTGTTGGTGAAAGAGTTATTTTAATTGGCTATTTTTCTATATAAACTCTATTCACCCCCCTCTAGAGTTGCCAAACTGTTCTTCAATTTGGTATCAGAGCTCTGTTCTCTTTACAAGGACTAACATCCTAAGAGCTGATCCATGGCAACCACACAATCCTTGATTTCCAATCATGGTGAAGGTCAGTCCACTCATAGGCCTCCCCTATTTGATGGGACTAACTACACATATTGGAAAACAAGGATGAGCTTCTATCTTAAGTCTCTAGACTTTGACCTGTGGACTGTCGTCACTGACGGTTACAAAAAGCCTGCCAGAATAGTTGTCGATAGTGACCTCATTGAGAAACCACACGACAAATATTCTGTCGAGGAGAAGAAACAGGCAAGTCTAGATGCTAGGGCTATTAATGCTTTATTCTGTGCTATAGACAGGAATGAGTTCAACATGGTCTCTACATGCACCACTGCTCATGAAGTATGGAGACTTCTAGAAGTGACGCATGAAGGAACCACACAGGTCAAGAAATCTAAAATAAGCCGTCTCACTCAAGAATACGAAGCTTTCAAGATGAAGCCAAGTGAGACGATCACTCAAATGATCACAAGATTCCTCGACATCATCAATCCTCTATCTTCGCTTGGAAAGCAGTACTCAAACCACGAGAAGATTCATAAGCTGCTCAGAGGGCTACCAAAGATTTGGAACCCTAAGGTGACAGCCATCATAGAAGGAAACGATCTCACAACAATGTCAATGGAGACCTTGATGGGTAAGCTTATGACTCACGAGCTTGACCTCAAGGACTTCGAAGAGCCTGCTCCGAAGACCAGGGAGATCGCACTTAAAGCTCATCAACGAAGAGCTAATCATGATGAGACCGAAGAAGATAATTCTAATGATGAAGACCAAGCTCTCATGGTTCGCAACTTCAGGAAATTCCTTCGCTTCAACCGAAGGAAGAAGGAATCTCAAGAAGACGATGAAGAAGAACCAACTTGTTACGGTTGCAAAAAAACTGGACATGTCCGAAAAGACTGCCCATTCCTGAAGAAGAGCAACCGCTATGAGAAGCCTTACAAAAAGAACTCATCAAAGAAATATGCCAACACAGGTATCTGGCATGAAAGTGAAGCAAGTGACTCTGAGGAAGAAAAGGACTCTCCTCAAGATACAGCAAATGTGTGCCTGATGGCAACTTCTAACAAGGTATCTAACGAAACTCTGGATGACTTCTCTTTTGATGAACTTGGCGATGCTTTCACTGATTTACTCAATGATCATAAAAAGGTCATCGGTAAATATAAACATGCCAAGGACAAAATCAAAAGTCTAGAAGATGAGATATAAAGAATTTCTTTACTTCTTGATAACGTTAGAAACACATCACCCACAAATGACACTGATGAAGCATCCAAGCTTAAATTAAGCTTACATGATGCTGAAGCACGTATTGAGCAACAAACTCAAGAAATCACTACTCTCAACACGTTGCTTGCTGAAGAAAAGAGTAGACACAAGATTTCCATGACTAAGATTTATGGCTTAAATATTAAGGTTGATGAACTGCAAGCTGTTTCTAAAAGATTAGAAACCAAATTGGGTAAACAGGTTGTTCAACCTCAAACCCAATCACATGGGCACAACACCACTCATGCTAGTCAACCACGTCAATCTCATGCAGCACATAACCATGCTTTTATATACACAAACTTTCACAAACCACGTGCACGTAAGAACAATTCTCACTCAGTACACACTCATCATGCACAAAGACACAATCAACATCACTCCACACATAAAAAGCATCATGCCATGCCATATAGACAAAATCATCATGCAATGCCATATAGACAAGATCCTCATATACCATATAGACAAAATCATCATGCCATGCCATCTAGACAATATCAGCATGTCACACATCATAGACAATACCATCACTCTATGCCTCATAGACACCATCAATATGCCACTTATTCTATGCATAATCATCGTCACCATGCTAACTCTTCACATCATGTTCATCCTCATCCTGTTGCTTATAGATATTATTCTAGTATAAATAAAAATACTATCTGTACTTATTGTGGATTACATGGACACATCTCACCACAGTGCAGAGTTAGAAGACTTGTAGATAAAAGAATATATGCTTGGTTCCCAAAGACTAACTTTTCAGGACCCTCAAGAACTCGGGTACCAAAGGTCATATCTACTCTTGATGTAGGTGGACCTTCCCTCCTCAACTGAAAGTAAGTGGATTCTCGATAGTGGATGCTCGCGACATATGACGGGAGACGCAAATCTTTTTGCATCACTATCGATGAAGAGAGAAGGATACGTATCCTTCGGTAACAATCTCAAAGGGCACATTATAGGTAATGGTATCATTGGTCATCCTCCTTCTCCTGTAATAAAGGATGTCTGCCTAGTGACCGAGTTAAAGCATAACCTGCTCAGCATTAGTCATCTTGCTGATCATGGATATGATATTAACTTTGGACAAAACAGTTGCTACATTTATGATAGGTTAACAGGAGACATTGCTTTTGAAGGGAAAAGAGAGGACAACATCTACGTTTTCTATCTTTCTATAAATTCTAACAATGCAGGTAGATGTCTATATGCCCACAAAGACGAACGACTACTTTGGCACCAGCGTCTTGGTTATGCCAACATGGATGCTATATCCAGGCTTTCCACCAAGAAGCTAGTGAGAGGATTACCTGAAATCTCGTTCAAAAAGGACACGGTATGTGCCGAATGTGAACTAAACAAGGCAACCAAATCCTCATTTCATTCTATCAACTCTGTAAGTACTACTAGACCCTTGCAACTACTTCATATGAATTTATTTGGTCCTAGTAAAATAGCTAGCCTTGGAGGCAAACTTTATGCATTTGTTATTGTTGATGATTTTTCGAGATTTACATGGGTTTTCTTTCTCGCTAATAAGAGCGATGCTATTTCTGCTTTCAAAATTTTTGTAAAGAAAGTTCAAAACGAAAAAGGCTACATGATTACTCGAATCCGAAGTGATCATGGAGGCGAATTCGTAAATTATGATTTTAAAAGTTTTTGTAATGCAAATGGTTTTGATCATGAATTTTCTTGTCCTAGAACTCCTCAACAAAATGGTGTTGTGGAGCGGAAGAATAGGACTCTTGGCGATATGGCTAGAGTCATGTTGAATAAATTTTCTCTTCCGAAATATTTTTGGGCAGAGGCTGTAAGTACAGCATGCCACATTTTGAATAGGGTGCTTATTCGTCCCATTACGAAGAAAATACCCTATGAGCTTTGGTTTGGGAGAACCCCCAATGTTTCTTATTTTAAAGTTTTTGGCTGTAGATGTTTTATCCTTAACACCAAAGACAACTTAGGCAAATTTGATGCCAAAGCTGACGATGGTATCTTTCTTGGTTATGCCGCCAAGAGTAAGGGATATAGAGTTTTCAATAAACGCTCACTTATTGTGGAAGAGTCAACAAATGTGACTTTTGATGAAGACAACAGTACAGCAAGTACTCTTGATGATGACGTTGAGCCATCAACTTCTACTCCAATGAATACTTCAACCGAAACTAATTCTCTGGAGGGTTTGCCTAAGAAATTCTCTTTCAAACCTTCTCATCAAGAAAATTTAGTTATGGGAGAAGTTTCACGTGGAGTAACTACTAGATCATCACTAAGAGACTCCGTTGCTAGCACTGCCTTCATTTCACAAGTAGAGCCTAAAAACATTTCTGAAGCTTTTAATGATGAATTTTGAATTTCTGCTATGCAAGAAGAACTCAACCAATTCGAGAGAAGCCAAGTATGGGAACTCGTTCCTAGACCGGTTAATCACTCAATTATTGGTACTAAATGGGTTTTTAGAAACAAAGTAAATGAAGATGGTTCAGTCACACGTAACAAAGCTCGTCTAGTAGCTCAAGGATACAACCAAGAGGAAGGTATCGACTACGATGAGACGTATGCTCCTGTTGCTAGACTAGAATCCATTCGGATGCTTTGTGCTTTTGCTAATTTTCAAAACTTTAAATTATTTCAAATGGATGTGAAAAGTGCTTTCCTGAATGGTTTTATCAAGGAGGAAGTTTATGTGAAACAACCCCCTGGCTTTGAAAATCACAAATTTCCCGACCACGTGTTCAAGCTGAAGAAAGCGCTTTATGGCCTTAAACAAGCCCCCAGAGCTTGGTATGAAAGGCTAAGCAGTTTCTTGCTTGAGAAAGGTTTTTCAAAAGGGAAAATTGACACTACACTGTTTATAAAATCTTTCAAAGACACTATTTTATTAATTCAGATTTATGTTGATGATATTATTTTTGGGTCTACTGATGAAACTCTTTGTCAAGAATTTGCCAAGTGTATGCAGACGGAATTTGAGATGAGCATGATGGGAGAGCTCAACTACTTTCTTGGTTTGCAAGTAAAACAACTGGCTAATGGAACTTTCATCTGTCAATCGAAGTATACCAAGGACATGCTGAAGAAGTTCGATCTTGACAATATCAAACCAATCAGCACTCCAATGGCTACTTCAACCAAACTCGAACCAGATGAGAGCGGCAAACCCGTTGATCAACGTAAGTATCGAGGTATGATAGACAGCTTACTTTATTTAACTGCTAGTCGCCCCGATATCATGTTTAGTGTTTGCCTATGTGCTAGATATCAAGCAAATCCTAAAGAATCTCACATGACCGCGGTTAAGCGTATCTTTCGATACCTTAAGGGTACGGTTACAGTGGGCCTATGGTATCCCAAGTCAATATCATTTGACCTCATCGGTTACTCTGATGCTGACTTTGATGGATGCAAGGTCGACCGTAAAAGTACGAGCGGTACGTGTCATTTATTAGGAAAGGCTTTAGTCTCATGGTTTAGCAAGAAACAGAACTCTGTCGCACTATCCACAACAGAAGCTGAATACATAGCAGCTGGGCGTTGTTGTGCACAAATTCTGTGGATGAAGCAAACCCTTGAAGACTATAAGTTATCTTTTATGCATATTCCTATATTCTGTGACAATACTAGTGCAATCAATTTGACTAAGAACCCTGTCTGCCACTCACGCACTAAACACATTGAGATCAGACACCACTTTTTGCGTGATCATCAGCAAAATGGCACGATTAACTTAGAATTTATTGACACTGATCATCAGCTGGCAGATTTCTTTACTAAGCCACTATCCGAAGAGCGCTTCAATTTTCTTTGTCGTGAACTTGGAATTTTAGATGAAGCAGTTATAAATTGAAACTCACCTGCGTAAATATCGAGTATATTGTGATTCCTTTTCGAAGAATTTGGTATGGGTACAAGCCGAAAGGGTCCTTCTGACAACAAGGCGTAAAAGCCTAAGCGACACGGTGCACTAGTCCTCAGGACTACCGCTAGCTGGGATCCGGCCCCTGCAGCTAACCCATGGCAAATTTGGACTATTGAACCACAGTATATGTCCTTATTTATTTTATGGCTCGTTTTCGATTTAATATTGCCTAATTGAGATTTTCTAAAGTTCATTCTGTTTTCTGAGTACCTCTCTATCTATTTTTTTAAATTCAACACTCTTTGTTGACCTCAACTAGCTTTTGTTTAACTCTTAAACATTTTCTTCATGTTCTTTGCCTGTTTTCAGTTCTGGACCATTGATCCAGAACTCGGGCCGAACTCTGCCCCTATCAGAGTTCGGGCCGAGTTCGGTTCTTAGGTTCCAGGGTCGGGATCTGGCTCTGCCGTTGGATCAATTCTAATCCAATGGTCAATATTTCACCCGACCAAAGACCAAGCCCTACTTTATTTCGGGATTCCCTCTCTTTCCTCCCATATTTCCTTCTTCTCCACCTCCTCCATCTTCTTCCTTCCAAACCCTAACCCTAGTTCTTGATATAGGGGACTCTATTTCTTCTCAAAATCAAGGGAAAGGAGTTTTTCAACATTCTCTTCAACTGTTTGGTATTCTTTTCAGGTATATCTCTCTTTTTCTATCATTTCCAAGTTCTCCTCTTTTATTTCAAATGGCATCTCGCTTGTCCAAACGAGGGAGAAGGACTCGACATGAGGGTGCTTCCTCTTCGGTTCCTCCTCCTCCGATTGAACAAGTAGTTGAACAACACCCCATTCATCCGTTGTTCAATCCGCCACGTCCCGATGACCCTAACACTTACGACGATCGTTTATTTGTATCGCTAGAAGCCTCTAATGAATGGTTTAGCGATTTTAGAACTCGTTCGGTGTTTGGGGGCCATCCCATAAATTTTACTATATTTTCTCAATATGAGTCATTATTCCGTGATCTTTGTTTGGATGAACTTGTTGCTTCAAATTCTGTTATCTACCATAGTGCAATTCAAATGTTTTACTGTAATCTGACTCACGATGCAACCCACATCTATTCCCGGGTTGCTGGCATTAACATTGCCTTCAATGACTCTGAGTTGGGAGACTTTCTTGCTCTCCCGGATCTTGATGTGTGGGACAAGCTTGTGGAAGCACGTCAACTTCAATTTGTTGGCGATACTTCCCTTGAAGGATTCAAGGAGGATTTATGTGCTCCTAACGTAAGTCCTCGTAAGCTAAAGGCCAAGCATCTCACCCCCTACTTTTATGAACTTCATCGCATCGTGTTCAATACTATCTTGCCCAAGGCTGGCTCAACAGATGAAGTCACTTATCTTGAGATCTCCACCTTATATCATCTCCACTATCGTATTCCATTCAACTTTCTACGAACTATAATGGATTGGATGATCAACTGTCGGAAGAAACCAAGAGCTTTGGTTTATCCTCTCTATCTTCCTTTAGTCTTTTGTGCTTTCATCATTCCTATCCATGATTGTCCGTTCCTGCCTGCACCTGCCTTTCTATCCAAAGCACGACGCCTTCAGCCTGTCGCTGCTTCTGAGTCATCTGAGCACTCTGCTGATGAGGAACCTGACGTCCCTCCTCTTGGTCAGGATGCACCTCCTCCTCCTGCCACTCTTGAGTCTCTTCAGACTATGCTTCGCGATCGCTTTGCTATTGAGGATGATCGCTGGACGCAGCAGGATTACCGTACCACCTTGCAGATCAGTGCCCTTGGGAACTCTCTACATGATATGCGGTATTCGCTTGCTCGTCATCCTGATCTGCATGTGCCTATTGAGCGGGATCCAGATCGCACGGGTCATCGTATAGACGACCCGTGGGTCATGAGGTATATGGATCCTGATGATGCTTTTGTGGACCCTCGTCGCTCATTCCATGGTCCTTCAGATGTTCCAGGACCTTCTCGTGCTCCATGATGGAGACTGACTTGATATGCTGATGCCACTGCTGATGGTCTTAGTTGCCTTTTGATTTTAGTTATTTTAGTTTGTTATGTACTGGATTTATGTCTTCAAACCCTGATGATGTGCTGGTTGGTGGATAACATTTTATGCTATTTTTCGTAGTTCTACTTTATGTCAGTGACTTGTTTTATTAGTATTATCCTGTTTCTTCTCTGCTTGGTGTGGTTAGATTACTTTTCATTGTCTATACTGCTATTTCCATGCTTTTCCTTATGCAGTCTATATGATCCTTTATATTGCTAACTGCCAAAAGGGGGAGAAATATGTATATTTGTGTGCTTGTGTTTGCTTTTGGGAAAATATTTTTATCAGGCCACAGGTTCTATGCATTATTTACGGGGGAGAGCTATTGATTCTAGCCCGGCACCGTTCACTGATTACGGGGGAGCTATCTTATTCTAGCTCGGCATTGTTTATGGGGGAGCTGTGTTTTAACCAACTGTGTCCAGGTATGAATATTGAAATATACATTTATTATTTTGTCAATTATCAATATGGGGGAGATTGTTGACACAAAGTCACAGTCAACCAAATATTGACTACATTGACTAAATAATATCTATATAAATTCAATACGACACACGACGTCTGCATTCAGTTCAGGACAGACAACAGCTCAGTTTCTGACTCTCAGTGTATTTTCGAGTCTGTACTTTTACATTTTGTTGAGTCTAGAAGTATGTACTCTGAGTTATGCTGAGCTCTTGGAACTTAGTCTATAAGCCTACCCAAAATCCCAAGCTCCACCAAAACAAAAATTGCCCACAAGTCCCACTTAGGACCACTCTGTGCTCTGGAGACAGAGTTCGGGCCGAACTCTGCCTCCACAGAGAGTTCGGGCCGAACTCTGTCCCCTAGAAATCAGGAACCCTAATTTTAGGGTTAGCTGGTTGCTAGCTGTCCAACGGCCAAATTTTTGAATTTCCCTACCCGAATTCTGGCCGAATTCTGCCTCTAAAAACACTATAAATAGGGCATGAATTCTCTCATTTCAATTCACTCAATCTTCTCTTCTCTTCTCTCCTACAAGCTCAATAAGCCATACCCTTCCCATCTACTAGCCACAAGCCTCCTAAGTCTCGAGTGCTCAGCATCTCTCAGTTAGGATTCTTGTGCAAGAGTCGAAGAAGTCGCTTGGACAATTCCAAGCAAATCGCTACTGCGATCCTCTGTTAGAAGTTGACGTGCTCTTCTGAAAAAAAGGCACGGGTTGTAAACTACTATTTCACAAATAGTAGATTTAATCCTGAGCTAGAGTTCTCAGGCCTGGACTAGTCCTCCACGAGGGAAACCAGGTTAAAATCGCTGTGTTTGCGTATGCTCTTCTGCTCTTCATTTATTTTCCGTACTTTACTCTGATTATTTATTGTTGGTGAAAGAGTTATTTTAATTGGCTATTTTTCTATATAAACTCTATTCACCCCCCTCTAGAGTTGCCAAACTGTTCTTTATGTTGTCCGTCGGGGACCGTACCGTTGTGCGGTAGGCCCAAAGGCATTCGTCGAGCTTTTCGTCCCAGTCGCATTTGTTGGATGACACGACCTTTTTGAGTAGCCTGACGATAGTCTTGTTGAATGCCTCGGCCAATCCGTTTGCTGCCGAATTGTAGGCGGGTGATGCCATATTTTGAATGCGATTCTTATCACAAAATCTGCTGAAAATATGGCTAATGAACTGAGGACCGTTATCGTGGATAATCCTCCGAGGTACCCCGAAACGGTAGATGACATGGTGCTTGATGAAGCTGATCATCCTAGAGTTCTTCACTTCCGCCAGTGGAACTGCTTCTGTCCATTTAGAGAAGTAGTCGGTGATGGCTAGGATGAAGCGGTGTCCCTTCGATGAAGGGGGGTGATCGGTCCTACAATGTCCATGCCCCAGGCTTCAAAGGGCCAGAAGGCAACCGTAGGATGTAATGGTTCTGACGGTGTATGGATGAAGTCAGCGTGAAGCTGGCATGCATGGCACTTTTTAGCATAGTCGACAGCGTCGGCTGCCATGGTTGGCCAGTAGTAGTCCATACGTCGCAATCGATCCTGCAACTTAGGGCCAGGTTGATGGGCCCCGCAGGTCCCATCGTGAGCTTCTCGAAGAGCTTCGGCTGCTTCTTCGTTGGACGAAAATCGAAGGAGAAGTCCATCGTAGGAGCGTCGGTACAGCATTTTAGTGGCTATATCGTAATAGAATCGAAGGGAGCGCCTCCTGACTGAGACGGCTTCTTTCGGGTCCTTTGGAAGAATTTCGTAGACAGCGAAGTCGATGGACGGAAATCTCCAGTCTCGGACATTAACACCAGCACTTGTTGACATGGCATGGGCCATTTGTGAGCAAAGGTTATTTTTAGGACAGACCAAGTCTCGACCAACTACCGTGGCATAGTGTTGAGTCCCGAGGGGTGCTGCCAATGAGGCTGCGAGGCCAGCCAGAGCGTCAGCTTCCAGATTTTGTAAACGATGTACATGTTCGATGAAGAACTTGGTGAAGGTTGAAATAATGTTCAATGCAACTTCATGGTAAGAAATCAGATCTTTATGGCGAACTGCGTACTGCCCTCTGATCTGGTTAACGACGAGTTTTGAGTCGTCGTAGGCTTCCAGATGATCCACCCCCAGCTATTGTGCCAGCTGGAGTCCCATGATGAGAGCGTTGTACTCGGCAACATTGTTGGAGCACGGCTTCGAGAGGGAGTAGGTACGCCGAATGACCAGCTGATCAGGGAAGACTAAGACTACCTCCACTCCTGCGATGATTTGGCCTTTGGGGCTTGTTCTTGAAGCGCCATCAAAAAATATTCGCCAGACGGAGCTTTCTTCGGTGACCTTTGATTCTTGGACCTCATCCGGGATGTCTTCATAGAGTCTGGAGGACTCTGGGATGGGGTGTGCAGCTAAAAAGTCGGCCAGAGCCTGACCCTTGACGGCTTTTTGTGGAACAAACACCATGTTGTATGGCGTTAGCAGGATTGCCCATGTAGCTAGCCGGGAGTTTAATGACCCTGGCTTCGTCATGAGAACTCTGAGTGGATTGACTCGGAAGATGACATGAATTGTCTGGCCCGAGAGATAATAGCGAGTCTTCTGGATGGCAAATACCAAAGCCAAACACTTTTTTTCAACGGGATTGTACCGGTGTTCGGCCCCGATCAGTGTTCTACTGAGGTAGTAGATAGCTTGCTCATAGCCTGTATCGCTGTTCTGAGCAAGCAGAGCGCCGAAGGAATGATCCATGGCACGGACGTAGAGGAGAAATGGTTTGCCGGTGATGGGTGCCATACTGGCAGGATCGTCAAGTAAGCCTTGATGTCGTCAAAAGCTTTTTGGCATTCCTCTGTCCAAACGTAAGAGACTCCCTTCTTCATGAGCTGGGTGAAGGGTTGACATTTCCCGAAAAGGTTTGCTATAAACCTCCGGATGTATGCCAGACGCCCTTGCAGGCCTCGAAGTTCTCAGAGGTTCTTCGGAGGGTCCATGTCAAGGATGGCTTTGGTCTTCTCGGAATCGACATGAATGCCTTTTGCCGTAATAATGAAGCCCAAGAACTTTCTGCTAGAAACCCCAAGGAAGGATTTTGCGGGGTTCATCTTGAGTTGATGCGCTCGCATGAGATCGAAGACTATCTTAAGGTCTTGTAGGTGATCTCCTTTGAGACGGCTCTTGACTGCGATGTCATCAACATAGCATTCGACTGTCTTACGAAGATGCTGACGGAAGATGGTGCTCATAGCTCGTTGGTATGTCGCACCAGCATTCTTCAAGCCGAAGGGCATCACTGTGTAGCAGAAGACCCCCTTCGGAGTCCTGAATGACGTATGTTTTGCGTCATCGAGGAACATCTTGATCTGGTTGTAGCCCGAATACTCATCCATGAAAGACATGGTTCGAAGCCACATGTGTTGTCGATCATCACGTCGGTGATTGGAAGCGGGAATTCGTCCTTCGGGCAAGCAGTGTTGAGATCCCTGAAGTCGATACAGACTCGTATCTTCCCATTCTTCTTGGTGACAAGGACGACGTTGGCCACCCAATCCGGGTGTTGTTCTTCACGGATAAACCCGCTGGTCAGGAGTTTGTCTACTTCCTGATCGATAGCGTTCATGATGTCAGGATGAAAATGTCGTTGTTGTTGTTTTATAGGCTTGGCATCAGGTAAGATGTTAAGCCTATGTATCGCGATCTGGGGATCAAGTCCCGACATATCTTCGTAGCTCCAGACGAAGATATCGATATATTCTTTAGCCAGCTGGATTAAAGATTTTCGATCTTCTCCTTTTAGGCTTTTGCTGATGAAGATGGGTTTGGAAGAAGATCCATCCCCAAGGTCGATCTGCTCGACTTCGTCTTCGGTAGGGGGTTCGCGTAATTCAAAATGAGACTTCCACTGTTCTCCTAGGCGTTGAGCCCAGGGTTCTTCTTCGAAGAATTTTGGCATTTGGTCTTCGCCTTTATCTTCTTGAGATTGTGCATATGTCATGTTGGCTGATAGCACTTTCTTAAAGACTGATCCGATACTGGTATCGGAATCCCAAGTTGATGCTTCGGATGAATGAGAATGTTCTAGTTCTTCTGCCTCCGAACTCTCTGGAGTTGACGGCGGCGTGACATAGCCCACCCTCCGTCGAGTTCGATGATAGTAGTCCTGCGGCTTTCCTTTAGGTGTTGGAAGCCGGAGAGGAAGACGTCGACCCTTGCCGTAGTTCAGGCCTTTGTTGCTTTTTAGGTCGTAACCCATCTTTTGGATGAGGTACTTTACCTTGTCCGTGTACCGATAGACTTGTATTCTGCTGGTATCTGGTTCTTGCTCGGGTGGCGGAAGGTCTTGATGACGCTCGACTTTGCCGAAGATGATGGATTCTTTGTCTCGATTCCGCGGTGGGACTACAAAACAGACCCCTTAGGATGGGACTACTCGATTTACATGATGGACGGTCGTTACTTGTGTTTGCAACGACCGTAGAGCGTTATCTAATGTATACATGGCATTCCAATGTGGAAGACTAGAATAATTAAAAGACACTCTATTATTGATGAAACACGAGATTTTGTCCCATGGGATTACATTGTCCAGAGAGGGTGCATCTACATCAGCAGAGATATATTCCCCTAGCTCTTCATCTGTGAGTACTGGGGTTGGATCGGAAGAGTCCACCACAGTTTTGATCTTGGGGTCCGAGAGGGCTATGTGGGCCTTCTCCTGCAGCTTGGATAAGACAGATGATTGTGGCGGCTTGCCCTTAAGATGCACCTTCAGAGGTGCCTCAACTGCGCCTTCGGTGATTGGTGCCTTCCCCTGTAGTTTTGCCACAAGGGGAGCCGATGTTTGAGACGGCTTTCCCTTGAGCCGTATCTTCAAGGGAGCTTCAGTGGGTGTTCTACCTAGAGCAGTTGGTGCTTTTCCAGATAGCTTGATGTTCATGGGAGGCAACGTCTGAGGCGGCTTCCCTTTGAGTCGAATTTTTAAAGGAGCGTCAGAAATCATCTCTGGCTCCATATCGGGCTCTGCTGCCGTTTCTGTTTCATCGTCAGCATCATTGGCTTCCTCCTCGTCGGGTGACTTGTACAAGGTGGAATCAGTAAAGTAGGCTTCAACCCCCTTGAAAGGGTCAATGTCCGCGAACTCCGTCCGGATGATGTCATTGGTGGACACGTATTTCATATATTGGTGGAGTGTGGATGGTACCACCATGTACTCATGCAGCCATGGACGACCCAGTAGGAGGTTGTAGTTGACATCGGCGTCCACGACATAACAAGTGACCTCAGTTCTGAGGTTACCAATATGACACTGTAGCCATATTTTGCCCAGCGGCTCGCTTTTGCTAGCATTGAAGCCACTGATTGTTGTGTTGGAAGGCGCCAGTCGGTACATTGGGATCTCCAGTGTTGAGAGGAGCGTCTTCGGGATGATGCTGAGGGAAGACCCCAGATCGATCTGAATCCGCTTCACCTTGACGGAACCGATATACCCTGTATAATATAGCGGCCTGTTGTGTCGGTTGTGCTTGAGCAGCATGTCTTGTTGGGTGAAGGTTATGTTGGGGATAACTTCATCCGCACAATGACAGTGCGCATATGTAGTCGGAAGATCTTCAGGCTGCTTGACCTGACTGATGAAGGACTCAGCATCCTTCAGAGCTTCACGAGTGTCCTTGGAAAGGCAAAAAAAGCTCAAACAGAGATAGGCGGACAGGAGTACTGGCAAGTTGTGCCAGTATGTCGAAGTTGTGGGGCTTGGTGTAATGCCTATTGTTCGTATTACGTATTTTGGAATACGTGTACGTAATCTGACTCGTATTGCTGGACTCCTGTTTTGGTTTGGCTTGTTTGGGTTGGCTTGGTTCAGCTTGGGTTGCTTATTGGTTCATCATGAACCAAGGGGGAGAACCCTTACCTACCACCACCATCCCCATTTATTAGCCCAACTCTTTCTCTCTCATCATTCAATCTTCTTCTTCCTCACCGTTGCTCTCCACCTACCAAGAGGTTTAGGCTAGTGCAACTTGTTTCACGATGGATTTCAAGTTTTATTGTTCCATTCTCTTCTTTACATGATTATAAGCCTCTTTAGAACTTGGAGTTTTTAATTTTGATGGATAGATTCTTCTAGATCTACTTTATAACTTTTAGTTCATGGAGTTTTCTTGGTTTTGATCTACTAAAACTTGTTATTTTTGAAAACTAATAGTTCCATGAGCAAGAGCACGAAATTTCGTGTGAATTTGGTTTTTGATTCACCTCATTTCGAGTTAAAATAAAGTTTTTGTGGCCAAAATAAGTTTTCTGAATTTTCATGTCGGCTGAAGAATGTGGTGCTGGCGTAAAATGAGATTTTACGCAGGGAAGCTAGCGTAAAATCGAATTTTATGCAGGAAGGCTTGCGTAAAAATAAAATTTTACGCTGGGAACCCTGAAATTGCGTATTTTACGCTGGATTGTATCCAGAATGTGAAATTTTACGCTGGAAATCCTGAAATTGCGTATTTTATGCTGGATTGTATCCAGAGTATGAAATTTTATGCTGGGAACCCTGAAATTGTGTATTTTACGCTGGAAGGTACCCAGAATGTGAAATTTTACGCTGGAACCCTCCCCTTTTATATATTTTACGCAGAATTGAATTTTTGGCATAAAAAGTGCACAGAATGACTGTTTTTGCCAAGTTAAGCTATTTTTTAGCCAGAATTTCGAAAAACTTAAAATATAAAAGTTTTACATCTTTGTCTTGCATTTCCGAATATCTCTGGAGCACCTCATTTTAAGTTCGTATGTGGAAGTTATGCCCCGTCTCCCTGAGCCGCATGATTCTTCCACAACTCTTACACCCTGTTTATATTTAGTTATTGCATACACGCTTATACCAGGTTAAATGTTAATTTTAAATAATGACACGTCGTGGCGCACTCTTGACCGTGTATTTGATATGATATATATCTCGAATGCTGTAGCGACGGCTAGCATGTCATGGCAGAATTGAATGGCCTGGACACCGTGGGTGAATGTGTTTGTACTAAATGAACCGGTAATGTTTGCATCATGTCTAAGACAGGGATCCCTGAGTACCACGGTCAGGGATACCTACAGTAATTGACTAAGGCTAATAAACTAGAATAATTCAGTAGACATGAAGAGATTCTCAGCTACAGGCAATCCCGTTATTTGGACGCATTAAGTAGACTTGTAGCCTACCGATGAGTAGGGCACATTTCCAGCACACAGTCACGTGTTGCATTCTCCATAAACGGACATTCGACCTGGATAATCGGATAGTCTGTAGGGTTTGTGGCTGTTGGGATAATCTTATTACATTTTGCTAGTAACTAGGCCTGTGATAACCCTAGTTAGTTAAAAGTATCAAGCCGTACTCTTGATTGGTCGTGATTGATTGGATGGAGTTTATCCCAGCTTAGTCTTGTCCAGATCCTGTACAAGATTGTGACACGACATGATTATTGATGCTTGCCTTAACAATAACGATCGGGGGTCCAGTTCTGTTCAGGCGAAGGGTTACAACCCCGGTCCTTGTTTGGTTTAAGGGTTGTAACCTGGCTCCCAGAGCAATTCTGTGTCCTCTCTTCATTATTGTCTTATTGCAACCCCATGCCACGCTCGTCATGTTTTACCTTACTGCAACGACATGATTAATTCTTTATACTGGCCTTAACAATAAAGATCAGGGGTCCAGTTCTGTTCAGGCGAAGGGTTACAACTCCGGTCCTTGTTTGGTTTAAGGGTTGTAACCTGGCTCCCGGAGCAGTTCTGAGTCCTCTCTTCGTTTATTGTCTTGTTACCTTACCATTAGTATTTGAGACGGGTTTCTATTCAGGTGAAGGGCTGCAACCCCGGTCCTTGTTTGGTTTAAGGGTTGCAGTCTGGCTGTTTGAATGGTTTCCTCGTATTCAATTTATTATTGTTATCTCTATTATTAATATGATCAGTTCTTTTATAAGCTCTCTTTAATTATTCTATTATGATATGCTGGTTTTAGTTCCTAAGTGAAGGCTCCTTTGTAGCACTTGCTCTTTCTGGGGTCTGACCCAGCTGGTTTTGTATGGCCAGATATCGGAGCAGTCCCAGAGGATCTACCTAACCTCCAGCCAGATGGTGACCACCAGGCGTAACCCTGGCAATGAGTGGGTTTCTTTTTGTCCTCCCACTTTATTGTAAAATTATTCTTTTGAGGCGTTTAGCCGACGAGCACGTGTTAGCTCGATTGCACCTTTACTTATTGTCTGCTTACGGGCTGTAACACGATTGACAGATCCTAGGGTTGATCATGTATGACTTAACTCCTGCTAGTCTTGATATTTTGTACGACTAGCTTCATGATCATCCAATATGTAATGTATGGGACGCCTTGCTATTATATATTTGGTGCTCTGACATCTTGTAACTATTATTGCTTGCTTGAGATTGAGACAATAGGCTTGTTCATGACCATAGGAGACTGTTGGCTTATAGTTAAACCCTCATGTATCTAGACAGCCGTGACCGTATAGCGAGGTGGGTCGTACTTCAATATACGTAGCTGGCTATGTACGCCCCCGCTCTCCAGTATTCTGGTTCTGGGGTGTTACATGGTTTTAGTGGTGGCCCATGCAGGTCTTGTGAATCAAGATATGTGAGGGATTACCGAATAGATATCTCAATCAGCACTCACCCTTGATCTCTGCCCCTATCCTCTTGATCCCTGAAAATCTTGACCTGACCATATGCTTGTATCGTTGATCTATCCTGGTCCTTCCTAATTGTTTCCTATGTCGTCTTCTTCAGCGGCATTGTTCATGGACCTGCCGATTAGCAAGACGGAGCACCTCTCGTAGACAAGCCGCAACCTGGAGATCAAGTCCAGTATTCAGGAGTAGCCTCCAGAGTCATAGCTACTGGAGGAGAGCTACCAGTTCAGCCCATCCAGCCTGCAGAGCCTGATGATGGCACTTTGATGGGTCTCATCAGGTCACTATTAGCCTTCCAGGATCGTCGAGGAGATGTCTTGCACTAGGCGGTGGCAGACGCTTTGACCAGAGGAGGTCATCAGGGTAATAGCACGGCCAACAGCTTCAAGCGCCTGAACCCTCCATTCTACGACGGTAGTGAAGATGCGATCGCTGCAGATGCTTGGCTTCAGGACACGAAGGTGATTCTAGAAGCAGCCAGGACCCCAGAAGCGGAGAAGGTGGCCGTAGTGCGCCTGCAGTTACTAGATCTTGCCCGCAGCTGGTGGACAGCGCAGGCCGATGGTTTAGTGGCCCCTATTTCATGGGCAGTATTCAGGGAGAGATTCCAGACCAAGTATTTTGATGCTGTAGCTCGGTACGATCTACAGACGAGGTTCACCAATCTGAAGCAGATGGACAGGACGGTCGATGGATATGCGGCCGAGTTTACGAGACTTGGTCGATTTGCTCCCACCTTGGTAGCAACCGAGTTCGATAGAGCCCAGCGATTCCAGCAGGGGCTCCACCTAGAGATTTTATTGGCAGTGGAGCAGTTTGAGCATCAGACCTTTGATGCAGTACTAAAGGCAGCTCGGAGGCATGAGTATACCTCCCAGAGGATTGTGGACAGGACCGGAGGTCGAAAGCGATCTCACGGCCAGATGAATCAGTCATCAGCACCAGCCCCGGCAGCCAGGGCTTTGACTATTGGAGCTCCGAGGCGGGCGGCCTCAGTGACATCGGTTCAGCATTCCACCCCGACGCACCCTCAGCAGCAGAAGCAGAAGCAGTCTTCCGCAGTAGGATATTCACACTGCATGAAGCCAGGGCATGTGGTGTCAGAGTGTCGCAGAGCGCAGGGTTTGTGCTTGGTTTGTGGTGCCCCAGACCACAGGGTTGGGAACTGCCCGAACAGGGGGAGTTCATCGGCCTTCTCTAGTCCTTCAGTTAGAGGACCCGCACCAGTCCAGCAGCAGCAGCAGCAGCTGCTGCAGTACCCGTTCCCGAGGCCATTGCTGATGCAGGCCCAGGCATTCCAGCAGCAGAGACCGCAGCAGTATGCCCAAGCCCAAGCCCTAATCCAGAGCAGGCAGAGGAATTTTCAGCAGAGGGGACCCGTACCCAGAGGGCATGGTCAAGTACTGGCCTTGACCATGGGAGAGGAAGGAATAGCACCCGGTGAGGTAGTGGTAGGTACTATTCTCGTCAACACCTTTCCAGCTTCGGTATTATTTGATTCTGGTGCCTCGCATTCATTTATATCTGCACGATTCGCGACACGGATAGGACTGGAACCCGAGTCATTATCAATAAGGCTCAATATACTTACTGGTAACGGTCTTGTGGGAGTAGATAGAGTATTTTCCATTTGTCGGGTCGTAGTTAGCGGTAGAGAGTTTCCCGCTAGGTTAATAGAATTCCCGATGGCCAATTATGATGTGGTCTTAGGGATGGATTGGTTGAGGGACCAGTATGCCAGGATAGATTGCCGTATTGGCAGGGTTGCTTTTAGCATCCCAGGCGAGCCGGAGTTTTCCTTCTCCCGAGGTGAAGTTGAACCTTCTCCTCCCGTATTGCGGATGGCAGTAGCAGCAGTGCAGTTGCCCCGGATCGTCGAGGAGTTTCCAGATGTTTTCCCAGAAGAGCTTCCAGGAATGCCGCCAGAGCGAGAGATCGAGTTCATCATAGACTTGATCCCCGGGACCGCACCTGTGTCAGAGAGAGTCTACAGGATGGCGCCGTCATAATTGGAGATATTGTACAAAATGATTGAAGAACTCAGGACCAAGGGATTCGTTCATGCTAGTGGATCGCCTTGGGGAGCCCCGATACTTCTTGTGAAAAAGAAGGATGGTATGTCCAGTTTATGTGTTGACTATCGTACCTTGAACTCAGTAACAATCAAGAACAGATATCCTCTCCCAAGGATAGATGACTTGTTTGATCAACTCAGAGGAGCAGCAGTATTCTCGAAGATAGATTTACGGTCAGGGTACCACCAGATTAGAGTCAGAGAGCAGGACATCCCGAAGACAGCATTCAGATCTAGATATGGACATTGGGAGTTCCTTGTTATGTCATTTGGAGCAACCAATGCGCCGGCTGTATTCATGGACCTCATGAATCGCATCTTCATGCCTTATTTGGATCAGTTCGTGATTGTGTTCATAGACGACATCCTGGTCTATAGCAAGAGTGAAGCGGAGCATGAGCAGCATCTCAGAGTTGTCCTCCAGATTCTCCGAGAGCACCAGTTGTATGCCAAGTTCAGTAAATACGAGTTCTGGCTCGATCGCATTTCGTACTTAGGTCATATCATCACCAGAGGAGGAGTAGAAGTGGATCCCCAGAAGATCGCGGCTATCGAGACGTGGCCAGTGCCCAGCACAGTTGCAGAAGTTCGCAGTTTTCTTGGATTGGCCGGCTACTACCGGCGATTTGTTTCGGACTTCGCTCAGATTTTAGCACCACTGACGCAGTTAACCTGCAAGGATGTACAGTTTGCTTGGACATCAGAATGTCAGGATTCTTTTGAGAAGTTGAAGCGAGACTTGATGACGGCACCCATTCTCACACTTCCAAATAGGATCGGAGGATTCTCAGTGTATTGTGATGCTTCAGGCCGAGGTTTAGGATGTGTTTTGATGCAACATGGGAAGGTAATAGCTTATGCGTCACGACAACTTCGTGATCATGAGAGGAATTACCCAACCCATGACTTGGAGCTGGCAGCCGTGGTGTTTGCACTAAAGCTTTGGAGACACTACTTGTATGGAGATAGGGTGGAAATTTTCACCGATCACAAGAGCCTGAAGTATGTGTTCACTAAGAAGGATCTTAACATGCATCAGAGGAGATGGCTAGAGCTGCTTGTGGATTATGATGTCAACCTGCAGTACCATCCTGGGAAGGCCAACGTTGTTGCAGACGTATTGAACAGGAGAGCCGGAGTTTACTTTCTGACAGCACAACCAGAATTGTTCGCAGATCTTCAGAAGATGGGTATAGAAGTTGTCCTTCCTACCAGCGTGGCATTGATGGCCAGCATGCAAGTTCAGTCCAGTATAGTTGAGAGAATCAAGATAGCTTAGTCCTCCGATTCTAAGCTTCAGCGGCTTAGGACAGAATGTGTAGCAGGGCGAAGACCAGAATTATGCATTCATGAGGACGGTACATTTCGACATGGTAAGCGTCTTTGTGTACCCAGTGGAGATATCAGACAGGAAGTCATGACCGAAGCTCACAGTTCTCAGTATTCGATTCATCCGGTGGCACGAAGATGTACCGAGATATCCGTCAGCACTTTTGGTGGAATGGCATAAAGAGGGAGATAGCTCGGTTTGTCTCTCGGTGTTTGGTTTGCCAACAGGTTAAAGCTGAACATCAGAGACCAGCTGGACTACTTCAGCCCTTGCCAATTCCAGAATGGAAGTGGGAGCATATAACCATGGATTTTGTGACTGGATTGCCTAGATCCCCAGCTGGTAGAGATGCTATCTGGGTGATAGTTGACAGGCTCACGAAGGTGGCTCACTTTCTTCCGTTCAGAGTTGGTCAGTCGACGGCTCAGCTAGCGGAGATGTATCTCCGGCAGATTGTCAGATTGTACGGAGTACCAGTCAGTATCACCTCGGACAGAGATTCAAGATTTACGTCGTACTTTTGGCGTAGTCTGCAAGAGAGTTTGGGAACTCACCTCCAGTTCAGCTCAGCTTATCACCCGCAGACAGATGGTCAGTCGGAGCGCACGATCCAGACTCTTGAGGATATGTTAAGATCTTATACGCTCGACTTCGGTGGTTCGTGGGAAGATCACCTGCACCTGGTGGAGTTCTCGTACAACAATAGTTTCCAGGCCAGTATCCAGATGGCACCGTTTGAGGCACTGTATGGTAGAAAGTGCAGATCCCCACTAGCATGGGACGATGTTGGAGAAAGGCAGATGCTTGGTCCCGATTTGATCACTCAGACAATTGAGGTGGTCAGGAGAGTTAGAGATCATCTTCGCGTTGCACAAGATCATCAGCGCCATTGGGCCGATTCTCATCGGCGTCCCCTTGAATTTTCTGTCGGCGACTATGTATTCCTGAGGATCTTGCCTAACCGTGGCGTCATTCGTTTCGGCGTACGGGGAAAGCTTAGTCCTCGGTATATAGGACCGTTCGATATTTTAGAGCGAGTAGGTGATGTATCCTATCATCTTGCTCTTTCACCGTCGCTACGTGAGGTACATGACGTGTTCCATGTATCTCAACTACGATGGTATATTCCGGACCCGAGCCACATTCTGGATCATTCGGAATTGGTTATTGGTACCAACCTTTCGTATGAGGAGAGGCCCGTGTCTATATTGGACCGAAGAGAGAAGATACTCAAGAACAAGACTATCAAGTTAGTCCGAGTTGCTTGGGGTCATCACTCTTTGGGTGAGTCAACATGGGAGCGTGATGATGATATCCGATCGCGATATCCCGACCTGTTTGACTCGTGAGGTATAATATATTTCTTATGCCTCATGCCTTCGATTCCTTGCTTGCATAAATAATTGCTTGATTCCTTGACTAGTATAGCTTGCCTGTGATTAGTATAGCTTGTCCTTGCATCTTTAGCCTCTTGATTAAATTTCGAAGACGGAATTCTTTTAAGGTGGGGAGAGTTGTAATGCCTATTGTTCGTATTACGTATTTTGGAATACGTGTACGTAATCTGACTCATATTGCTGGACTCCTGTTTTGGTTCGACTTGTTTGGGTTGGCTTGGTTCGGCTTGGATTGCTTATTGGTTCATCATGAACCAAGGGGGAGAACCCTTACCTACCACTACCATCCCCATTTATTAGCCCAACTCTTTCTCTCTCATCATTCACTCTTCTTCTTCCTCACCGTTGCTCTCCACCTACCAAGAGGTTTAGGCAAGTGCAACTTGCTTCACGATGTATTTCAAGTTTTATTGTTCCATTCTCTTCTTTACATGATTATAAGCCTCTTTAGAACTTGGAGTTTTTAATTTTGATGAATAGATTCTTCTAGATCTACTTTATAACTTTTACTTCATAGAGTTTTCTTGGTTTTGATCTACTAAAACTTGTTATTTTTGAAAACTAATAGTTTCATGAGCAAGAGCACGAAATTTTGTGTGAATTTGGTTTTGGATTCACCTCATTTCGAGTTAAAATAAAGTTTTTATGGCCAAAACAAGTTTTCTGAATTTTCATGTCGGCTGAAGAATGTGGTGCTGGCATAAAATGAGATTTTACGCAGGGAAGCTAGCGTAAAATCGAATTTTACGCAGGAAGGCTTGCGTAAAAATAAAATTTTACGCTGGGAACCCTGAAATTGCGTATTTTACGCTGGATTGTATCCAGAATGTGAAAGTTTACGCTGGGAACCCTGAAATTGCGTATTTTACGCTGGATTGTATCCAGAGTGTGAAATTTTACGCTGGAAACCCTGAAATTGCGTATTTTACGCTGGAAGGTACCCAGAATGTGAAATTTTACGCTGGAACCCTCCCCTTTTACATATTTTACGCAGAATTGAATTTTTGGCATAAAAAGTGCACAGAATGACTATTTTTGCCAAGTTAAGCTATTTTCTAGCCAGAATTTCGAAAAACTTAAAACATGAAAGTTTTAGATCTTTGTCTTGCCTTTCCGAATCTCTGGAGCACCTCATTTTAAGTTCGTATGTGGAAGTTATGCCCCGTCTCCCTGAGCCGCATGATTCCTCCACAACTCTTACACCCTGTTTATATTTAGTTATTGCATACACGCTTATACCAGGTTAAATATTAATTTTAAATAATGACATAAAATGATAGTGACCCGTCGTGGCGCACTCTTGACCGTGTATTTGACATGATATATATCTCAAATTCTGTTGCGACGGCTAGCATGTCATGGCAGAATTGAATGGCCTGGACACCGTGGGTGAATGTGTTTGTACTAAATGAACCGGTAATGTTTGCATCATGTCTAAGGCAGGGATCCCTGAGTACCACGGTCAGGGATACCTACAGTAATTGACTAAGTCTAATAAACTAGAATAATTCAGTAGACATGAAGAGATTCTCAGCTACAGGCAATTCCGTTATCTGGGCGCATTAAGTGGACTTGTAGCCTACCGATGAGTAGGGCACATTTCCAGCACACAGTCACGTGTTGCATTCTCCATAAACGGACATTCGACCTGGATAACCGGATGGTCTGCAGGGCTTGTGGCTGTTGGGATAATCTCATTGCATCTTGCTAGTAACTAGGCCTGTGATAACCCTAGTTAGTTAAAAGTATCAAGCCATACTCTTGATTGGCCGTGATTGATTGGATGGAGTTTATCCCAGCTTAGTCTTGTCCTGATCCTGTACAAGATTGTGACACGACATGATTATTGATTCTTGTCTTAACAATAACGATCGAGGGTCCAGTTCTGTTCAGGCGAAGGGTTACAATTCCGGTCCTTGTTTGGTTTAAGGGTTGTAACCTGGCTCCCAGAGCAGTTCTGTGTCCTTTTTTCGTTATTGTCTTATTGCAACCCCATGCCACGCTCGTCATGTTTTACCTTACTGCAACGACATGATTAATTCTTTATACTGGCCTTAACAATAAAAATCAGGGGTCCAGTTCTGTTCAGGCGAAGGGTTACAACCCCGGTCCTTGTTTGGATTAAGGGTTGTAACCTGGCTTCCGGAGCAGTTCTGAGTCCTCTCTTCGTTTATTGTCTTGTTACCTTACCATTAGTATTTGAGACGGGTTTCTATTCAGGTAAAGGGCTGCAACCCCGATCCTTGTTTAGTTTAAGGGTTGCAGTCTGGCTGCTTGAATGGTTTCCTCGTACTTAATTTATTATTGTTATCTCTATTATTAATATGATGAGTTCTTTTATAAGCTCTCTTTAATTATTCTATTATGATATGCTGGTTTTAGTTTCTAAGTGAAGCCTCCTTTGTGGCACTTGCTCTTTCTGGTGTCTGACCCAGCTGGTTTTGTATGGCCAGATATTGGAGCAGTCCCAGAGGATCTACCTAACCTCCAGCCAGATGGTGACCACCAGGCGTAACCCTGGCAATGAGTGGGTTTCTTTTTGTCCTCCCACTTTATTGTAAAATTATTCTTTTGAGGCATTTAGCCGACGAGCACGTGTTAGCTCGATTGCACCTTTACTTATTGTCTGCTTACGGGCTGTAACATGATTGACAGATCCTAGGGTTGATCATGTATGACTTAACTCCTGCTAGTCTTGACATTTTGTACGACTAGCTTCATGATTATCCAATATGTAATGTATGGGACGCCTTGCTATTATATATTTGGTGCTCTGACATCTTGTAACTATTATTGCTTGCTTGAGATTGAGACAATAGGCTTGTTCATGACCATAGGAGACTGTTGGCTTGTAGTTAAACCCTCATGTATCTAGACAGCCATAACCGTATAGCAAGGTGGGTCGCACTTCAATATACGTAGCTGGCTATGTACGCCCCCGCTCTCCAGTATTCTGGTTCTGGGGCGTTACACTTGGCTAGCCCCGAAGCATTCTCCTTTCGTAGAGGCTTGTCGAAATGGGCCTCTACATGCTTCTGCTTATTGGTTGCTGGGGGCTTAGATGGGCCCTCTTCCTGGGCAGCAGGGACGGTACAAGGAGGCACCACCTCGACGGCAGCTTCGTTGGGTTGGGCGTTCTGATGTGAACGCGTCTATACAGGAAGTGCCTCTTCCGCAGAGGAAGAGACCATGCGACAAGACTTGATCTTCCTGCCCTTAGTTTTGGAGGCAGAGCGTACCTCTGGTTGAGTAACCTCGGAGACGAGATCAGGGTGAACCCATAAGACCTCTCCCCGAGATGTGGTGAGTGGGATGAGTCCACTCACATTGTCACGAGTAGGTGGTAGATTGACCACCTCCATTGTCGCCTTTGGGATGGGGACGACGCCATCTTGTGTTGTGGTTGGCGGCAAGGTGCCAAATTGGAGTGACACCAGGTTGGCCAAAACTGTTTTCTTCTCGTAGTCGACGGAGATAACATCCGCATTGATCGTGCGCTGGATGTAGTTTTTGAGGACGTAGCAGTCCTTAGTTGGATATCCGACAAACCGATGGTAGTGACAGTACCTCGGATTGCCCACTTTTCCAACCTCGTCGGGACGCTTCGGGTCCGGCAATTTGATCTTATCACCCTGCTTCAGTATCTCAAAGAGTTGCAGGGTTTCTTCATCGTTGAAAGAATAAACCTCCTCTGGCCTTGGTGCAAGTGGAGGCTTTTGAGTAGGTACTGATGCACCTTTGGAGGCATTGACAGTCAACGCCTGTTTTTCCTTCGTCTTTCGTCCGGGGTTGTTGGCTGCAGGCCTGTCGGAAGCGTTCGATGATCAAGGAACTCCAGTCAGGAGGAGGAGTAGAGTTGAGCCAGAGTTTGACTGCAGACAGCATGTTCATGCTGCAGGAGGACAGGAGTGCATGTTCTGGCATGCCCGGGGGCAGTCTGAAGCAGGCCTGTCGGAAGCGTTCGATGAATACTCGAACTGTTTTCTTCTTTTTCTGGCGTATCTCTATGAGGGACGCCATTGTCATGTCCTTCCCGTCGACGTAGAAACGATCGAGGAAGGGACGCGTCAAGTCGTCGAAGGAAGATATAGAGTTATCGGAGAGGCTGCAGTACCAGTCGTATGCCACTCCTTTCAGTACCCCGACAAATATGCTGGTGAGTAGTGCGTCCTCCTTCGGAAGATGTCCCGTTTGGGACTGGAAGTACGTCAGATAGCAACGCGGAGAGTCCTTCCCATCGTACGACGTCAATGTTTGTGGTTTATACCTAGGAGGATAAACCACTTTGTTCCATTTGAGGGGATAAGGTTGGGGGATCCCCATCTTCTGGCGCTCCTCTTATCTATTCTTGGACTCAAAGCGCTCGCGCAAGTCCCTGATCATCTCCACCACGTCTTCCGTGGAGCTGGAAGTCGGGAAAGGTGGTACAGCCTGGAGTTGAGCATTTGATGGCTTCGACGTCCGTAGTGCTTCACGGCAATCTGTATCCAAGGATACCCGTTGAAGGGGTACACTTGATTCTCCATTGGCCCCTGGGTCAGGACCGGTAGAAGGTGCCCTGGCCAAGGCGAACCGTATCTCAAACACTGCTTGAGTCAGTGTTTGCATGGAGGCAGAGAGGGTTTTGAGTCCTCCCTCCAGGGTATCCATGCGCTGGACGAGGTCTGCTGGCGGCACATCCGGCTCGGTATCACCCCCAGTCATGTATACTGTCATGACACGGCTGGAGTCGGATGGGTCAGTTGAGGCTTCGCTTTCGGCCTCGCTCTCTTGTAGGGGAGTTGCCTCTCCTGGAGCTTTATCTTGGCTACCCCCAGCTATGTTCTGGAGGACACCCTCGTCTTCAGGAGCATCCGTAAGGGCCTGATTACCTCCAGTTCTGTTTTAGAGGACTTCTTCGTCTTCGAGACGCAGGTCCACAGGGGCCAAACTACCCCCAGCTACGTCCGGGAGGCTGACTTCGTCTCCAGGATGAAGATCCACCCCAGCTGTGCTCTGGAGGACATCTTCGTCTTCAGAAGGAGGATCAACAAGGGCTTGACTACCCCCAGCTTCCTCCAGGATCTTCTTTCTCCCCCGAGTGCCTTCGAACACTCCAGAGGACGGGACAGTTGTCTTGGTTTTCCTCGGCTGGATCTTGGACGAGGACGAGGAGTTGTTAGCCGCCTTTCGGATGGACGAGGAGTTAGAGATCACGTTGCATGAAGCAACCTTTAGTTCTGGCTCCTCTTTCATTGACACCTTCTTCCCGAGACGACGCCAGAGGGGTGTTGATAATTACAGCCGCTGGAACACCGACTGCCTTGGTGGCAGGACTACTGTTTTGCAACAACAGTTGATGGTGACTACAGTACAGACATGCCCTGTGAGGGGCGTATTGTGCTTGTCAGTCGACTCTCTTGACCGACGTTTGTGAGTGATCACGTTACGCAGGTCGTTGGAGGAGAGTGCCGCCTTCGTACCCCCATCAGGCGCATGGCAAGGCCAAGCGCCGGGGTGGTCAAGTGAATACTGCGCCCCCTGATCCAACACCAAACAGGCGCTCAAATCAGTAGTGGGAGAACAATATTTACAGTGACTTGAACGAACCTCAGACGCACAACTAGTGGAGGCGCGGGAGTTCAAGACCACAGGGTTTGTCTTGCTCGACTTGGTTGCAAACGCAACAGATGCGCCCAAGTGAGACAAGGACTTTGAAGGTCGACTCATTTTTGGCGCAGAAGCACCCGAGTCGACCTTGTACAGCTTACCATCAGCAGCGTGCATGATTGTGAGCGCATGCTTCTGGTTTGCTGCCGGCATAGCACGTTTGAGGCGCATGGCCCGTGCTGCCTTGAACTTTTTCGTACCAGCCCGCTGGGGTGCATAGTACTCAGAATCCAAATTCTCCTCGCTACTACAGTAAGTGAGTCTGTCAAAGACAGAGACCTTCTGTGGCCCATCAGAGGTGATGTGCGGGACATTAGCTGCGTCCCTGCTCCATCGACGCATCTTCCTCGCCTGAGAGGTAGATGGCTGGAGGATGTGGTCAGCCGCACGTTTCCCCGAGATATACGCTGTACCGGTGGGCGCATCTTGGCTGCTGAGGACGTCAGCAGGAAGGGAAGGCTGCATTGGCACATCCCCTTCAGTGGTGGTGCCGGAGGCGTCGACCTTGCGTACCCAGACTTGGCAAGTCTTCTTCGGCTTCGGCAGCCGCTTCAAAGGGCCCGTACTGCCTTCAGAGATGAACTCCTCATACGCCTGTTGATTGAGGCGTACGACCAGCGTCTTGTGGGAGGAGCCCATCTTCACGTCGTCGGATTGCGATACAGCTTTCTCGGTAGAGGAGAAAGAAATCCCCAGCAGAGTCGCCAGCTTGTTTGCCATTAAAATCTTTTGGTTGTAAATTTCAATTACAAACAGAACAGTGTTACAATGTAGGACTTAGACGTAGTCCTATGAGTACACTTTTATTTATCTAGGTCCCTTGTGCCGATGGAGCGAGTGGTAATGCGTTGACTCCGTTGACGATCTGACGACGGTTCTCGGTTCTCTGAAGGTCTGAGTTGCTCTGGGTACTGGAGCTTGCGGAGAGGAAGAAGATATTGAGTGTCTGTATCTGCCTCTCTGTATATGTATGTCGGTGGTTGTACGATGTGTGTGTGTAAGAAGGAAGTGATCCCTCTATTTATAGCTTTGTAGGCTGGCTGCTCATGCGCATATGTAGGATGCACCTGTACGCGGGGACGCCACGTGGTGGTTGCTGATGGAGGCGCATGGGCGATGCGCTCTGATTGAGGAGTTGAATCCTTCTTGTTGCTTTCGTGGGCTGTGGCAGAGCTGACACGTAGCAATGGAGAGGATCTTTCAGTTGCTGAGATCTTGGGTGATTAGCACCCCTTCATAGGCTGAATCAAGTCAAAGGACGCGTGTCGAAGGTCCATGGCTCGAAGATCTCGAATTTGGTGGGGAGTGATCTGATAGGATGCGCTTGGGATTGGACGCATGAGGAGGCTTTGGCTCGTAACCTTTAGGAGTCACGAACCAGTCGAGGCGCATGCAGGACTTCAGTAGTGATTTTACTTCTGTCTTTAGGGATCAGAGAAAAGTCTGAGGCGCATGGCTTTTGAGGCGCATGCAAAGATTTAGGCGCATGGCTGCGGAGGCGCATGCGAAATGGTTGGGCGGCCACGTGGCTTGTAACCGCCGGAGGAGAGTAATGATGGTGCTGACGTCGGCGACGTTTCGTCTTCTGAAAAAGCTGTCAACTGTTCAGTCCTCGGGGGACGTGCTGCCAACTCTGTCAGACTTCAGCATTTAATGTTCTTTGACAGGTGATGGGATATTGAGTGGGCGCATCGATCGGCATTCCACTAGGCGCATGGGGACGCATGGGGGTACATTCTTAAGAGGCGCTTGGAGCTGGGCACATCAGTATGATGCACGGTCTGGCCGGCGCATCCGCTTTGCATGACACGTCTTTATGGGCCCGATTGTTACATTCTTCGAGTGCTTTGAATAACCGTTTTTGACTCGGTTGAATTCGAAGCGTCAGGTTCATCACCATTTAATGCAAATTCATTGTACAGGATTCGGAGAGCCAGCCACTTGGCGCATGGGTTTGATTTGCCCGGCCTATAAGTAGTGGCATGGAGAGAGTTTGCTTCTCGTTCTCTCACGTCCTCCCGAAATAAATTTGTTTGCTCGAGCATATTCGGTTGATGAGATGCTCCCGAGGGTGAAGATGCGACGCATTGTCTTCATTGATGCACTTGAAGGTGACAGTTACATCCAAAAGTCAGAGTCGAGGGCTTCTGAGGCAGGCAGAAGGCGCCTGTTGCATCCAAAGATCGGGATGCTCGAGCCTCGTCTCCGTTATGCCGGTAGAGCCGCAGATCGAAATTGCGGTGCCCCGATCATCTTTCTTGGGCTTTGGGAGAGATCCTCTTCCTGCTAGAGTGGGTGTTGCCCATTCTGGCTGGGTTGAAAGCTGCTCCTTTAGCCGCATGTTGATTTGCGGTGTTCTTCTCTTCCTTGGTTTGGAGAGCTCTTCCTCCGGCTAGAGGGTTGATTGCCACCCTCGTTCTGCTCAATAAATGCTTCATTAGTCGAAGCATTTTATGGAGTATATACTGACACTTCATGATGCGCCTGACTGGGATGCTGAAGGGCGGCACATAACTGAGCTGCTGAAGGGATGCACATAACTAATCCGCTGAAGGGATGCACATAACTGAGCCGCTAAAGGGATGCACATAATTGAGGATGCACATAACTGAGCTGCTAAAGGGATGCGCCTGGCTGAGAGCGCATGGCGAGATGCGCCTGTTTGAGAGCGCATGGTGGTTGCTGCGCCTAGCTGTAGACTTAGGGTCTTTTCTTTGTAGAAATTTTCCTTTGTACAGCTCTTTTTAAGATATGTAATAGACTTTTATATGAAATAAAAATCCTCTTTTAATGTCTATACTTTTGCTTTGCTGTGCCAAGTACTTCCTCTGAGCTTCCTGACGCATGTGATGTTAGACGCATAGGATTTCTGGTCCTAAAATTCTATGCTTCTACAACCGCCTCTCGTCATCCTGCATACTAAATTCCAGAGAATAAGATCGGCCTTGAGGGACTGGAACTGGAATGTCTTTGGGGACCTTAGGAAACAAAAGCGGGAGCTTCAAAAGGAGATTGAAGATTTGGAGGCCGTCCTTCAAGAATAATGGAGTGACTCAGGTGGTGAGGCTCCTGAACGTAAAACACAGGCTGGATAAGGTCTTGGACTTGGACGAGCAACTCCTTCAGGACCAGGCCAGAATTAATTGGGTCAAGGATGGTGACCGAAACTCCTCCTTTTTTTCATGCTATTATTAAAGAGAGAGCAAATCGAACAGAGTATGTCTATACGATCAGGATGGGGCCATAGTGGAGGATCAAATCATTATAGATAGGGCTATTCTCCATTTCTCCAAGTTTTTCAAAGCCGTGCAGGCCACAGACTCGGATAACTTCATCGACGACATCCCGAACCTTATCTCAGATGAGCAGAATCTGGAGTTGACAACGATCCCCCAGGAAGACGAAGTTGAGAATGCGATCAAATTGCTTAATCCACTGGGAGCCCGAGACCTGATGGTTTCACTGGAGTTTTCTATTCCAGGTGTTGGAATATCATTAAACATGACCTGATGGCTGCTATCACGGACTTCTTTTGAGGAATCCAACTCCCTAAAGGCATCACTGCGGCGAACCTGGTTCTTATCCTTAAGACTTTCAAACCCGTGGACATCCAGGATTTCAGACCCATCAGCCTAAGCAACTTCTCCCATAAAATTATCTCGAAAATCTTGGCGGACAGGCTCGCTGGCATCCTCCCATACATTATCTCTAGGGAGCAATCGGGGTTCGTCAGAGGCCGCAACATTCATGAGAATATTAGCCAGGCACACGAAGTTATTGGGACCATTGACAACAACATCACAGGTGGGAATGTGGAGATTAAGCTGGACATGTCGAAAGCTTACGATAGGGTCAACTGGAGGTTCCTCATCCGGGTTTTGCGCCAGTTCGACTTCAGCCAGAAATGGATCAATCTCATATTCAGAAATATCTCTAATTGCTGGTACTCGATCTCCATCAACCATAAAACGAGAGGCTTCTTCCACTCGGCTAGAGGCCTAAGATAGGGGGATCTGATCTCTCCCACCTTATTTATCATAGTCCACGACGCCCTCAGCAGAAAAATTTCAAAACTATGTCTCCACGGCCACATTAAGTACTTCTCTGGCCGTAGAAATAGCCTTCCCATATCACACCTCTTCTATGCGGACGACAGCCTCATATTCCTCAACGGAAGTAATGATAGTGTGGACAACCTTCTGAAGATGCTGCAGGACTACTCTGAGACATCGGGACAGGTGATCAATATGGGTAAATCCGCTTTGATTGTCTCCCAAAAGGATCACATCTCCCTTCGGGCTGAGGAGATTGCTGCGAGTACTGGTTTTACGATCACGCATCTCCCCATCCAATATTTGGGGGTGCCACTGTTGAAAGGAAGGGCAAAACCTGAATACTTCTTTGAGATGGCTGAGAAATTTAAGAAAAGGATCTCGGGATGGAGAGGGAGACTTCTTTCCTTTGGGGGCAAGATTACCCTCCTCAAGAGCGTGCTTACTGCCCTCCCTATCAATTCTCTGTCACTGATTAAAGCCCCCAAAAAACTTCTCCAGAAATTAGAGAAATTGATGGCCACCTTCCTCTGGAACTCTAAAGATCAACACCGGACCAGATGGATCTCTTGGAGCAATGTGTGTCGACCGATGGATGAAGAGGGTCTGGGCATAAGATCCCTCAACCAGGTGATGACTGCTCTCCACGCGAAAAGGTGCTCGACGTTAATTAATGGTGAGTCGGTATGGGCCCAGTACATGGTCCGGAAGTATGGGGACCCTACCACTCCCAGCTATTCCCTCCCTTACTCCACCTCCCCGCTATGGCGATCGATGATGAAGATATTTCATACTTTCTACTGTAACTGCCAATGGGTTCTGGGCCGTGGCAATATCCCTATTTGGGGCCAGAACTGGTGTGGTACCCCTCTCCCCAAACTTTCCGAGTTCATCTATACCCCCTCTGTCCGTCAAGTGGTAGCCTCCCCGATGGTCCGCATATCCCTGGATGAGGAGGTAAACATTCGTAATTTTTTACCTGTGGAAGCTAATGTCGTGCTGGACGATATTACCCTTAATAATGAGAAGGACAAGATAGTTTGGGTTCTTGCCCAACACAGATAATTCTCTACTAAATCCTACTGGGAGCATCATCGTAGGAGACACCTGATCAACACCTGGAGCAACTTCTGCTGGAACAAGTATATCCAGCCTCGCATTAACACCTTCCTCTGGCGTCTTCGAAGGAACACCATTCTGGTTGAGGCCAGACTTCTTTCTATGGGAATCAACCTTACTTTAAGATGCGTATGCTGCACTAAACCGGACACTGAAACAAATGACCATCTCTTCGTTTTGGGCGAGACGGCTCAAAAGATATGGCTCCACTTCGCTACCAATTTCTACCTCCCCACCTACTACTCCACTGTCGATCAACTTGCTCAGGTATGGCTTCATAACTCCTCTCTCTCCCCTCTCTCCTCCTCGGCGGACATCAGTAGGAACATTATCTTCACTTCCTGCTTATGGGAAATCTGGAAGGAAAGAAACTCCATTAAGTTTGGCGACGGGACTGGGAACTACCGGAAGATCATCCACCGAGTTACCGCGCATCTGCAACATACCTTCTCTGCTCATAATCTGGGGACGGACGTGTTGGGGCGTATCAGCAGTAATACGAGAGACGTCCACTCGGGGATCTCTACTCGATGGGCCGGTGGCACCGGGGGTGGGTAAGAAGCTGAACATTGCGGCAAAGATAGGGGAAGACCCAGGTCTGACGTGTGGGGGTGTCATCAGAGACAACGTCGGCAACCTGATCTATGCCTACTCCCTGTTCAATGCGGATACTACTAGCCCTCTACCGAAACTTGACGCCCTTCTCCTGGCGTTACATTGGTGTCACTCCCAGAATATCCAGCACAGTGAAATTGAAAGCTCGTCCATCCACCTTACCAACATCATTGCCAAAAAAACTGAACCTCCCTGGACTCTCAGATACAAGACCCGCAAAATCCAACAAATTCTCAACCCGGCTATCGACATTAACCACATCTCTTCTAGTACAAATGGCGTGACAAAAGCTCTGGCGTCTCTAGCTCGGGATTCCAAACGTGACTAGATCTTTTTCCACACCTCCGAACTTCCAACGACGACCAACAACGCATTGCTTAAGGATCTCTCGGGTCCTTTGGGGGGGGGGGGGGGGCTTTTCTTCTATTTTCTTTCTCACTTTTCTATACCTCCGGTACCTCCGGGGTGGATAGTTTGAAATTTTCTTTGTTTACCTCCGGTCTCTCCGGGGAGGATAGTTTTATTTTGGTATGCCAAGACCGCCGGGCAATCTTTTGACGCCATCTTTGAGCTTAGGTTCCCCCTATAGCAATAAAGTTCCCTGTTTAAAAAAAAAAAACCCCTCTAGAGTCCATGCACTGCCACCTATATGCACAAAGAAGACCGACCAGGACTAGACAATCGAGAGATGTAAAAACAGGACTAGACAATCGAGAGATGTAAAAATTCTTTGACTAGCATCAATCTTTTTGGTACAAGGTAAAAGTTTGTTGCCAGTCAACCAAGACTTTAAAATGTTGTGAAGCGAGTTATATTTTTATATCATTCAACATTCAACATGTAGGGTTCAATGAGGTGGGTTTTGGATAAAACTTGTGTGTAGTTCGCAGCCATGAAGTCTTGCTACCGTCAATTGTTTGTAGTTCAAGGTGTATATTGGGCCGGACGGTTCGCAATCAGGCTTGGTCAAATTCAAATTGGATTGGCCCGACCGCTGTCAATGGGCTGAATCGGTTTGGCCCACTACAAATCTGGTTCCGGATTGGGTTTATCGTGCAACCCCGGTCCGGTCCATCTCAAACCCTGGTCCGAATCGGGCCCTATTCCCAAAACTGGTCGACTTGGTCTGGTCCAGACGGTGACCCAGGTTCCGGGCCCGACTTGGTTTACCCTTCTGGTTCACCAGTTTTGGTTTCTAATTGTTTAGGGAGTTATGTTCTACCAAAATAATTTCTATTAACCGTTATATAAACGTTGGAAAAGATATTTTGATAAAAGCATTTTCCTCCAAACAGCCAAATAGTATTTGGGGATATTTTGATATTTTCTAGCCATTTTTGACGTTAATAATGGATATTTTGATCAGTACTAAAAATGACCATATACTACTCCTCTAACAACTATATTCTAGGGATGTCAGTGGGCATCCTTTTTCTATAAATATAGTTTAGTTACTCCAAATTTACCACAAATTTTTTCCCATCTTTTCTAATACTTATAAGTAGCAATCTGGTGTTATATTCGGTTAAGTACCTTATTTCTTCCTGTCATGGAAAATAATAGCAACCGCAAGATCATCAACCTTGGCTCGCACCGCAACCTCATGGGATATAAGGACATCAACCCACGCCGCAACCTCATGGGGGTATAATGACCTTAACTCGCATAACCTTAGTGGGTACTAGGCTACGAAAAATGAATGAATCATAATTTGATGAATAAGAAGTTTGGCACCATTTTAACAGAATTTATAATATTGTGCGTGATACCGAAAGAATATACTTGGGTACAACTCATGTTGAATGCTTGCATTGTGGAAAACGAGTCAAATTAATGGAGACCTGAATACGACTATGAAAAACTACATATACATCTAGAGAATTGTATCTAGTTTCTTGCATCTTCTTGATAAAAATATATCATTTTTCAATATGTACTATTATTGTCAGATAGGTATATTTTTTGATACAACTTAAGCTTGAAGAGATGTTAAAAGCGAAAACTCAAACATAAGTCGTATCAACAAACAATTAAAATATTATATATATTTTTGTATAACTTTGATTATAAATATAACAAATAAACAAGTATTTTAATAAATTATCATTAGCACAGAAGTAGAAGAAAATATTCTCCAATTTATTGAAGGGGAGATTTTTTTTTTTGTTCCTAAATTTATATATGGAATCTCTTATCGAATAAAATCCTGTTATTTATTAATAATAATCTTTTATGAGACTCATTAAAAATTATCTTTCACATGAATTTAATCATGGTTAATAAGATTTCTTTACCCGGCATATAGGTTCGAAATCTAAAGTTTTAAAATAAAGTTAAAAAAGTAAATATTCTATTATTACACTTTCAAACTAATATTAAGGAAAGATATAGGTGGATATTGAATTTTATTTTAGATGGATATATTATGTAACGTATACGGTAATATTGCTGTTAGTGGATCTATTAAAAAGTATTAGCGACAGTACAAGTTTTCTAGTAAAATCGTTAGCAAAGTAGCGTGGTTGTCCTAGTTCAGCCTCTCTCAGGTTTTGGAAGCAAAAATTTTTTTGTAGCATACTGCATTTCAATAAAATTGTAGCGAACATTACAATTTTTAATATTTTACCAATACAGGTATCTTCCGTCAAATTGTAGCGAACATTTCTGTAGCATATATGTGCGTTGGTGTATTGCTATGTATTTGTATAGTGTGTTTGTTTGTGTTGGTGCCCTCCCTCTCCTCCGTCCGCATAATTTTGGCCAGATAGTCTGACGAAAATTGAATATGTTAAACTTTTGTCGGACGGTTTGACAGAAAAGTTTTGTATTAATAAATTTTGGAAAATTGTAACGGTGTAATTTTATTATAATAATTTTCTGTTTTTTTTTTTTTTTTTTTTTAAGTCTTTGTGACTTGGATTCAATTGCTCTCCATCTACGGACAAAGACTGTAATTTTTGAAAGTTGGTAAAGATTAGGTAGGGCGTTATGTCAACATGGATCGCTCTTTCGGACTATAGTATGACACGTTCTTTCCAGTTTCATACTAAAGTATTCTCCACTCACTGACTTGCTTCATTTCAGACTGCAATATTCTACAGCTCAGCTACGATCTGCTCTCGTGTTTCCACCAGTTATGTATATACACGAAAAGAAGGTGCGCACAATTGGTTGTTGGCTTGACCAAACATACAAAAAAAAAATTACGAAAATTTTGCTGTAGAGATAAAAATTGAGAGGAAAGTAGTGGTAGGAATAGAAGTTTTGGATATTTGGTAGGCCGATGGAGGACGGCAGACCGTCTGGCGGAATTGAGCCATGCTCAATTTCCACCAGACCGTCCGGCGGAAATTGGGCGACCGTCTGGCGGAAATCGAGCACGGCTCGGCCCGGCCACCGGTTCGCGGGAAGTGGGTTCGGCTGTGTGTGGTTGGGCGGTGGTTGGGATTTAATAGGCGGGTTGTTGGGGTTTAATGGGAGAGTTTGGGGGGAGTTAATATGGTGGTTGGGAGTTAGAATACCTCTTATATGAGGAGGAGTTGAGAGGACAATTTCATAATTTGTCCAGGTCATTGCTTGCACTAGAGCTTATTTACTATGTCTAATTAGTGCAATTATGTTTTCCGACTCATCAGAAAGGGTTAATTTACGATTTTTGCCATTTCTGAAAGATTTGACGGAACCCACGATTATGCTTGGGAGCGTCAGTGCTGGCATATATATACAGTACTATGTCAGATTTTGTGCAATTCCAGTCAAATGATAAATTAATGAAAAATTTAAATGGATGCGTGACATTAATGAAAAATATTTATTCTGTTTTGAGTTATTCATATATATTATTTAAATTTGATATTCTAAATTTTAATACCATATCAATTACTACCAACAACTATTGAATATTTTTTAAATTAATATCCTTCTTCAGTCAAAAATTATTATTTTTCGTTTCAACAAATATAAATAATTTTTTTTTTTTACCAATTATTCCTTTCCTCCCCGTTGCCGCTATCGTTCGGCTCTCCGCTGCTGCCACCATCGTTACCACTGCTCCATGCAGCTGTTGTCACCACTGCTTCCTGTTTGTCGTCACCACCGCTGTCCAGTTGCAACCTGCTACAGTTGTCACCACCGTCGCTAGTGTCGCTGCAGGAGAGAGAGAGGGAGGAGAGTAATATTTTTGTCATTTAGGATTTTCTGGTACATTGTTAGAATATTAAGTTGTAGAATTATAGCTGAAATATTAAGTTGTCTAATATTAAAATTTAGATTATCAAGTTGAAAAATATAAACCTTCAAAGTTAAAATCAAGCAACAAAAAAATGACATTATATTTTGTTGGGGATATTTTTAGATGTAACCTCTAAGACCATCTCCAATGGTGATTTCTAAAATTGAGTTCTTATCCTACTTGACATTGTACTTTAAGAAGATTTCTATCCTAGTTGGAAGAGTTTCTACATAGAAATTGTAGACATATAAAAATGTTCTCCAATTATTCTCCATTTCTATCCTATGTGTCACATAGTAAAAAGACCAATTTAATGGTGTGGGGCCCAATAATAATTGTCATATTTAATGGTGTGGAGCCCAATAATAATTGTCATATTTAATGGTGTGGGGCCCAATAATAATTGTCATATTTAATGGTGTGGAGGAGCCCAATAATAATTGTAATGAGAGATAAGAGAATTTTTACATGTAGAAATCCTTCTAGAAAGTTTTATCCTACATCATTGCCACGTAGGATAGAAATGGAGATAGAAATTATGGAGAAATTTTTTCTAAAATGGATTTCTTCCATAGAAATAAGGTAGGTAGAAATCTCCATTGGAGATGGTCTAAGGTTCTTATCATCTTCAAAGTCGTTGCAAGTTGACACCACCTACTTTTCTTTTCTTTTTTCATTTGAATGGTAAGTGAGCTCCGTTCCCACCCTCTCTTACTCCTATAAAGAGCAAATGGTTGGGTTCTACTTTTAGGTGTGTTTTCTTACTTAGCTCCACTTTCTTTCTCCTCCACCACCACTCTGAAACCATCATGAGCTTATACGTGAGCAAGGAGGCTCCGGCTCTGGTCAGCCCATCGGAGCCTACGCCGGCCGACGATCTCCCCCTCTCCGACGTCGACCACTCCCCGTTCGTGTGGCACCACGTGGAAGTGATCATCGTGTTCGATCGCGGGACGGAGCCCGCGGAGGTCATGCGAGAGGCGCTGGCCAAGGCCCTAGTCCACTACTATCCCGTCGCCGGCAGGATCGCGCCGGAGGTCGACGGCGGAGCGCTCGGGGTCGCCTGCACCGGAGAAGGCGTCTGGTTCGTCAAGGCTTCGGCGGATTGCCGCTTGGAAGACGTTGACCGCCTCAAGCAGGAGCCTCTCTTGATCCCTAAAGAGCAGCTCCTCCCTTCTCCTCCTCAAGGAATCGAGGAGTTGTCTGTCCCTTTTCTGATGCAGGTCTGTTGCATATATAATTAACTCTTCTAAATTTAATTTTTAAGGCTAAATTGCATTGTTTAGATCTAGACATCCAACTTCACATTCTCCTTGTCATGTTATTGCCATATCAACTCTATACTTTATTTCACATCTGCATTCGAGAAATATTTTTGAAAATATGCTTATCATTCCTAAGTGGCAACCATTTTTTCCGAACTCATAATAGGGTTGGTGATGTTCTAAGACTCCAATATTATTTCAATCTGAAAATAAAATAAAATAGTATAACATCTTGGAATAACGATAGTAGGAAAAGTTAAATAATAATTAAAACAAACATTACCATTAAATAAGAGTCCAATGTCCAATGTCCAATGTCCAAATCAGTAGAAAAGTAAATTAAAATAGGAAAAATATTTGTGTGGAATGGGTTATCTGTCAACTAAATATAACTAGTCTACATGTACGTGTTTTGCACGTATTTTAGTCAGAATATCATAATCTCAGTTGTCATCTTTTCGTTTTTTCAGGTGATTATTGATGTGTGCTTTCTTTTTATAATGTCAAGAAATTCAAAGTACAAATTTTTGTTCTTTTTTAATTTTCTATTGAGAATAATAATATTTCGAAAGTAGTAAGGATAGAAAATTTTACCATTGGAATATGAAAATTTGTATAAAAAAAAGAAAACTTGCATGCAAACTTTATTGTTTTTATTCTTAAACATAAATGACATGCAAGTTGACATAATAATATCATGAATATAAAATACTCAAGAGTATTTTAGGAATTCAAAAATTTTACCACCAAATTTTCCAATTATATAGTAGAATATATTGTCGTTGTCTTTTAATATTTCCCCCAACCCACCCACCTACCAGGTCGGATGCCTACTGCGCTTTTATTGAAACAATGCTGCATTTACAGGTAATTAATGTATATTCGTATTAATACCATGGAGTATATAATATTTTATAATTAATATTAATTAATATTTCATAATATGAACATACAAACTAGTTAAACGATCGTCTTGCTTATAAAACAAGTAGTGGTTCGTTATTGTCAAGTTGCAAAAGTACACTTTGTGCAACATAATAATTACTGATATTATAATATCAATTCCTCTGAACATTTAGGTCACACAATTCAATTGCGGTGGCTTCGCTGTCGGTTTCAAATTCCATCACGCAATTTTCGACGGCAAGGGAGTGGGGCAGTTCATCGTGGCAGTGGGCGAGATGGCGAGGGGACTCGAAAGGCCTACGGTCGCGCCAGTCTGGTGCAGGGACGTGATCGCCAGCCCCAACCCCAAGTTCCCGAAACGAACGAAGCTCCCCTCGCCGTCGTCCGTCGACGACGTCCGTCCGCCCACGGATGGTGGTCAGACGACCAAGCTCGTCTTCCGCGTGGTCGACATCCCTCTGGACCGCATCGAGCAGCAGAAGCACCGCTTCCGGAAAGAAACGGGGCAGAAGTGCACGACCTTCGACGTCGCGGTGGCGAAGCTGTGGCAGAGCCGGGCGCGGGCTGTCGGCCTGGAGCCCGACGCCGTCGTCGTCTGCGCGTCCCCTGCAAGCATAAGGCATTTGCACGAGGAGCTTCCCTCGGGGGGCGGCGGCTACTACGGCAACTGCCTCTTCCCTATCGTAGCCGTCGCGCCTAGCGGCCGGGTCGCCGACTCGTCGCTCTCCGACGTTATAATGCTGATAAGAGCGGCGAAAGGAGGACTGGCGAGTAACTACTCGAGGTCCTTGGAGGCGCTCGACGTGCCGCCGCCGCCCGCGCCTAGCTACGGAGATTTCGCTCTGGTGGACTGGAGGCAATTAGGGTTCTACGAGGCCGACTTGGGATGGGGAGTGCCGAACCACGTCCTTCCGTTGAGCGAGCATAAGGGAAGCTCCGCCGTCGCCGGACTCATCAAATCCCCGGAACCCGAGAAGGGTGTTCGCGTCATGGCGTATCTTCTTACCGAGGAACATTATGAAACCTTCACACATGAGATGGAGAATTGGTGCTAGAGGTACGTATAGGACGCTGCGCTAAGTGGTCCGCGATTTGTGACTGCAGATGTGACCGCAGGCAGCGTGACAATCTTTTATTGATTTTCTGATCCGAGTTTTAAGAGGGTAGAGTCCGGTGATAATATGGAGGCCAATAGTTGGCTGTCATATGGACCTGCGATCACGTCCTCGATCACAAACCGCCAATAAAAATATTATATATATATATATATATATATATATATATATATATATATATATATATATATATATTCTGTCAAAGATGATTGTGTTATTTGTTGAAACTTGTCCGGGATAACATTTGGCCGTCTGTTTGTTTGTGTGAATGGTTGGCTTGTTAGGTATCAAGAGTGTTTTCTTAAGCCAAATAAAATTTCATTTATAAAAGCGGATGAATGGTTTAGTAAATGTTAGGTACTCGAGATAATTTTTCTTTTGTGGATGGGGTTCTTGTGTCTGATGAATGGTTTAGTAAAGGAATCTTTATTCAATATGGTCATGGCAGAACTATCACATCTAAGGTGAGCGTTCGGTTTATTCGGTTTCAACCGAATCGATTTAGCCAAAAACGAATAAATTGGATTTCTAAAAATTTAAAACCGAAATCGAACCGAATTAGCCAAAATCAAAACCGAGCCGAACCGAATAATAAATTCGGCTTATTCGATTTGTTCGGTTCGAATTAATGAGTCGGACCCAATGTTGGGATCGTGGTTAAATTATACTAAAAATTATAATTTTTATACACATATTTGTTGAATTTTGAAGTTATGCACAAAGCTGGACTAGTTGATAAATTATCAATGTTAGAATTGAAAACACATACATAGAATTATTATTTTCAAATATACACATTCTTAAATTGAGAATATTTACATAATTGTATAATTCTTATTCGATTTTCGGTTTTGGTCCGAAACCTAAAACCGAAACCAAATAAGAAATTTTTGTATTTTAAAAACCGAACCGAATATTTTTGAAACCGAACCGAATTTCTTATTTGATTCGGTTCGATTTTCAGTCCAAAACCGAATAATGTTCACCCCTAATTACATCTTGCAATACTTTTCTCTCGTTTGCTGAAAATTGGGATGCATCGTCTCCTCACAAGGTTGCTGGAAAAATGATTCTTGGTGCTGGAATTTGAAATTCAGAAGAAATATTACAAGCAACTTTTGGATGAGTTCTATGAACATGTTTCGATACATGAGATTTGGTTCGCAGAAAGGAAAGAAAAGGAAATTGATTCTATGATTTTTTTTTTTTTTTTTTGAGAAAATTGTAATTCCAATCATTTTTTTTCGGTGTTGAAAAAAACCAAAAAAATTGAGAGGAAAAGTGAATCTTTAGAGGGAAAAAATGAATCATTGAATTGGTGGGAGAAACCACTCTCTCCCCTATTTTCCATCCTCTTTTGATAATCAAATTTCTTTCCTCTTCATTTCCTTTGACACCCAAACAAAGGAAATGAATCACTTTTCTTTCTCAAGCTTCCAATTCCGCAAACCAAACGTGGCTTAAAAGTGTCTTGAAACTATCATTTTCATTGCAACTGATCGTTGATGTAGACAGTTAAATGTTAGAATATCTCTTGTAATTCTAGTGCAAGTGGCCGTTATAATATAACATTCCATTACAATTGAAAGTATCATTTCTTCATCTATGATCAGTTGCAGAAGAAATGGATTATAACTACATTGCAAGTGGCTATACTCTCTACTGTTTTTAATTCTCACATGCACTTTCATGTTGTCATCCAAACAAAATAATTTGAATCTCCTCACTTGTAGGAGAACAGAGACTATATATCCAAATACATTTTGGAGTGATACATTCATACTTTTTATTGCAAGTGCACTACATTACAACATGTAGTGTTACTTTCACACTTTCGAAAAGATACAACAAATCCAGATATCAAAAATGAAATGGACCCAAAATGATATATTCATGGTTAAGTTCATGTATCTCAAGATCAACTCAATTAGAGCTACTTGGCCTCCTGCTAAGTCAATTTGGAAAATACATTTTCCACTAACGGGTTGTTTGGTTGCTTAAAAGTGGAATATGATCAAAGTGAGTGAATTTTAAGCCACTTTATATTTCAAGTGTTTGGTTAAAGATGAAAAATGAGGCAAGAATTTGGAGTCATCATTACTTTCTAGTTCTTGCCCCCAGTTGTCTTCAAGGTTGTAAAAGGCGCTAGGCGTTAGGCGGGCGGTCACCCACCGCCTAGCGCCTAAGCCGCCTAGACGACCTTCTAATATTAGACGGTCGTCGCATATAAAAATATATATATATATAGGAATTAAAAATATGCTTAAGTAAAAATTATACCCCCAAATTCAAAGTCTCTCATAATAACTAAACATAGTCAAATTCATAGTAGAAGACTACAAGTTCAAACATAATTCAAATGGTTAACACTAACAAAATATAGCAATAAGTCATAACACTACAAAATAATTAGTGTTAGTAATAAATTAGTGTCAGTCACAAATTGCCACATCATTTTTCTATTTCACTTAATTTGGTAACTAAACCTTTTTTTTGTGAGACAGGAGTGCCGTGCTACCAAAATAAGTGATGTGCTGTCCAAATTAGTGTTGTTGTCCAACAGTAAGAAAAAAAACTGCTGCCACAGTAAAAAAAATGAGTGTTGTGTTGTGTTGTGCTGTTGCCCAAAATGAGTGTTGTGCCCAAAATGAGTGCTGCCACAGTAAAAAAACTGCTGCCAACAGTACAAAAAAAACTTTTGCCCAAAAAAGTGCTGTCAACAGTTAAACAAAATCTTTTGCCCAAAAAACGTGTTGTTGCAAATAATAGCAGAAGAATAAAAAGAAGATGAAGAAGAAGAAGAAGAAGAAGAAGAAGAAGAAGAAGAAGAAGAAGAAGGAGGAGGAGGAGGAGGAGGAGGAGGAAGGAAGAAGAGAAGACTCACCACCTAGCTGCTGTCGATCTCCCGCGGCTGTTGCTGTCAATCTCCCGCTTCTGCTCCAGTCGATCTCCCGCTGCTGCTGTTCGTCGATCTCCCTCTCCCTCTCTGTCGAAGAATAGCGGCTCGAACAGGTAGGGTTTCACCCCTGAAAAAAAATCAATTTTTTCATGGTCGGCGACGACCGCCTAATCGGCCGCCTAGCCGCCTACATCCGCCTAGGCGGTCGATTTTTTCCGATTTTAAGCTTGGCCGCCCACATGGCCGATTCCGGCCGAATCCTAGGCGGCTGTCCGGTGCCTAGCGCCTAGGCGCCGATTAATACCGACTTTTAGAACATGGGTTGTCTTATATGAAAAAGAGGGGACACCACTTCCACCCTTTTTGGATGAAAGTGAATGAAAAAGTGACAATTGAGGTTTAATTTTTCTAATTAAAATATAAATTTCTTAATATAAGTAAGCTAAATTAATTAGTATAAGTTATCTGATCAATTTAGCTAATATTAAATAATTCAAATAAGATGGTCGTATACACAAGTAATATAATTATTTAATACATTATAACCACTTAATTATTTTATTTTTATATTAATTGTTAATACTTGATTTTAAAAAGTTGAATAATTACTAATATAAACCATTACCAATTTAGTTGTAGATTAATGCTTAAATTTTAATTACATAATTAATATTTAAAATTTTAAAATAATTTTTGTATAATTACAATAAATAGTTAAATAATTTAGTTAAATAATAGTTTTTGATAATATTAATTAATAATTTTAAGGGTTAATTACACTGACCTACCCTATGTTTAATGAGTATTACAGGGACTACCCCTAGGCCTCGTTTGGTTCACGGATTTAAGGAACCAAGAAATGAAAGTTGTTCCGTTCCTTTGTTTGGTAGCCACAAATTTGGAAATCAATTTCCTGACAAGGGAGAAAATTGGTAGGAATATGGTTACACTCAAGACCCATGAGATTGGTTTTCCCTCCTCCTTTTCCAACATTTATTACAAAAGTTATGACAAAAGTAACCATGTGTCATTGCTTATTTTACCATTAATGTTATTTTTTATAATATTATTTTTATTTTAAAAGGTAAGGATATTATTGGAACATTGTTATATTTTGCTTTCCTTTCCTAGGTATTTTCTTGTTTTATCAAACAACGGAAAGGAAATGTGACAAGAATCCTACTTTTCCATTTCCATGGAAAATACAAGGAAATTTATTTCCTTTCCTTGAACCAAACGAGGCCCTATTCTAAAAAAAATTAATTACACTGACTACACATCTCCTTTATAAATTTTATTAACCATAGGGGTGGTCAGTGTTATTAGTTTTTATAGAAAATAGAAAAGAATATTTTAGGAAATGCCCCCATTCAAAACATAGAAACTAGCATATACCTCCACTGTCACGACCCGCACCCTAGAGTTAGGGCACGAGAACGTAACAACGCCCAGCCTACGCCGCAGTGTCGGCAGTAGAACGCTGTCCTAGGTCTCAATGCATCTAACAGTATAAGACTAAACAGTTTATACTCCCCGAATGGGGGTGACATAGCAGGTACAACTCAATCACATCTAAGGTAGAGCATGATAAGAATAGATAAAACATGAAATCCAAAAGAGATACAGGAGATAGAAGTCTAAGTGTCTAAGATACATGAACCCAGAAATACATCTCAAACCCCAAATAAAGATACAGTAATCCACAAAGTAAATACAACTCCAGACAAAAAGAAATAACTATCTAAACAACCTCTACTGTGTCTCCTCTAGGCTAGCAGGCAATCCCAGGCTATCTGTAAAATTTATCAACAGGTCCAGTCAGGACAGGAGCGAGCATATTACATCTCAACAGTTTATAGCAGGTTAGAAAATATAATCATGCAGTAAAGTAAGATACAAGATCTGAAGAAATACAGTATGTAAACAGAGAGAGAACAGTAATAGAAATATCTACTATAAATAGAGAACTAACAGTGGCTAGTGATGTAAAGTACATGATAGCACATGTGAACGAAACAGATTTGTACATGATCTACACTAAAGAGTTGTACATGATCTACACTACTAAAGAATTGTTCACATGACTACTAGCACTCCCCCGTTTTCCCCAATCAGTACACAAGGATCTAAGCAGGTTATATTATTGTACATGATATCACATGGGGCCCTTAAAAGGGTGCACATGATAGTATACATGAAGGCTCTGTGAACATGAGAGTACATGATTCACAAGAGTGTACATGTATGGTGAAAGCACAGGAGTACATGATGAAAGTAAAACGCACATGACATAATGTACCCGATGCTCCCGAGGGAGATAACATCGCATGAAGAGATCCGTATAGTACTAATCTGTGATAATGTCGTGACAGCATCAAGTATAGTAATTTAAAGCAGGAATATAATTCTAAGCAGGATATGAAATGATCAGAGAATGTACTCGCCTCGATAACCTGAACAACTGATAAGTATAGGGGGGGTCCCACTGAAGCCACAGAGTCCTATTTAAAGCAACACAGGTTACAAGGTGTTCAAGTTGTAATAAATGAATCTCTATAATCAATCTACATTATTCTAGGTTCTTCTAAGTCAAATTAACTCTAGGTCAACTCCGGTCAATAATCTAGTCAAACTAGGTCAAGTGTTGACTTATAGTTGACTTTGGGTCAACTGGTCAACTCTGGTCAAACAGGGTCAATTCTAGTCTAATATAAAGTGTACTTCGTTATTTGTACGTCGAAACTTACGACACGTAAATCGAGATAAGAGGATTATCGGTAAGGTTGATAATCTTATTATAGTGATCCACGTATCCGACTTGTCAATTTCAGCGATGTGAGATCACTGGAATTGGCTGATCTCAGTTTCGTTGTACTAATCCCGAAATACGAACATTATATGAATTAATTATTAATTAATTATAAAAAGGTTAAACTTAGAGAAATTATCAACAAACATTGTCGGACGATGAAATGAACATCGCCAACGTGTCCAGAATGGTCAAATTAGCTAGGATAGCCTACCCAACGGTCCAATTTGGACACAAGGGTAAAAAGGTAATTTTGGGTCAAAACGGTGTCCGTGTCGGAGCCGTTTTGCACCGAAAAACGTGCAAGAAAATAAGTCTATAAAATATAGCAAAATATATGTCCACGCAACCAGGATGTCGATACGAACCCAACGGTATCCCCAGAATTGGATTCTGTTGACCCGATCTCCACTTGGCCCGTTGACCAGAACTTGGAATTCCGGTTTGCACGGAAATGCGTGCCGGAGCCAAAGTTCTCAAAACTCAGCAAACTATCTGTCAATGAGTCCAGAATGATGATACGAACTCAACGGTATCTCCAGAATTGGATTCCGATGAGCCGAACTCAAAATGATCCGTTGACCCGGATATTGGTATCCGACTTGCACCGAAATGCGTGCCAGACCCAATGTCCACCAAAACCTAGCAAATTATATGTCAACGAGTCTAGAATGACGATACGAACTCATCGGTATATCCGAAATTGGATTCCGATGAGCCGGCGTCAAAAAGTCCCGTTGACCCAGAAAGTGGGACCCGTTTTGCATCGAAAAATGTGCCCGGGCCCACGTTCTCCAAATCTAACAAATTTTATATGAAAACATGCCAGAACGATGCCACAAGTCTAATGGTGGTGTCAGAAATAAAATCTGGAGTCCTGTGTTCAAAAATGGAATTTTACAAGTTGGAAATTACGAATTCGGACGGCCAACTTTGGTGTCGAATTCAACCAATCAAACAAGCTCACAATGAAACGAAACTGAAGGGGTAGCAAGAGGGTTATATCAGCTTCGCACCGGAACTGGTAGCACGCCAAACGGAGCTGCGGTGGAGGAGATACAAGCTGACGAAGTTGGCCCCACGAAACTGTCCAAATTTAATACAATTTAAACGGTCAACTTGGTGGCCGGTTTTTATGTATCAAACGATAAAATTAACGGACGAAATTTGACAGAAATGAAGGTGGATATACCGAGATTGCGACGGAGCGAAGAAATCGCCGATCCAACGGTCGGATCTCCGGAAAAATGCGTACGAAGTTGCTGCGACAGGATATTCTATACAAAGTATTATGGATATTTGTTATTTGTTATTTTAAGAAATTGGCAATTGCTCACATTCCTTTGTAAATCAGCCTAAATTTTGTTTAAATAATGGAATATATCTTAAAATTTTATTTATTCCATACAAAGTATTATGGATATTTGTTATTTTTTTTAAAAGTGGGGGCATATGCTAGTTTTCATATTTTAAATGGAGACATTTGCTAAAATATCTATAGAGGCTGTCCGTGTAATTAGTTTCAAAGCAGGGGCGATCCGTGTAATAAGTGTAAAATATAGGGATAGTTATACAATTAATCATAATTTTAATAATTATTAGTTAAACTATTATTAGTAAATAATTAGTATTTTATTATTAATTAGTATTAGTAATTAATTAAATTATTAGTAGTAAATAATTAGTAACAGTAAATAATTTAACTTAAGCTAATTAATATAAATAGCTTAATTAAAATAGTTAAATAATTATTTAAAAAATGAATTCTTAATACTTAAGTTAATTATTTTATTATTGTTATAACATACTTTTATTTTAACCACATCTTTTATAGCGATCCAAACACCAAAAGTGTGAATTTGATCACTTCCATATTACAAAATATCACCATCCAAAATATTAAAAAATACGGTTAATTGCAACTTGATACCCTCAACTATTTCAATTTTTTAACTTAATATCCTAAACTTTTTTACTCAACAACTTGATACCATCAACTATTGAATATTTTCAAATGCATACCCAAAAAAAATAAAATTTCAAAACTTCCCCTGGCCCCTCTCTCTCCTCTTGTCCCTCTTTAGCGATGCACAACCCTCCCTCTTCGGCGATGCCCCCGCTCTCTCTCCGGCGAACGATGCCCCCCTCCCTCCCTTCCAGCGGTGCACGTAAGCAAGGGCGGGTGGTGGGGGGGCTTGGGGGGCGGCAAGAGGAGGGGACAGATCGTAGGGGGGAGGCGCGCGGGTAGGAGCGGCCGAGGGGGACGACGAGAGGAGGGGGGAGAGGGGGCAGCGGGTGGGTAGGGATGGGGAAGAGAGATAGAGGAAGGGTATTTTCGGAAGAAATTTTTTCCAGGGTATCAAATTGTACAAAAAAAATTATGGTAGCAAATTGAAAAATGGTGATAGTTGAGGGTATCAAGTTACAATTAAGACTAAAAATTATTTCCAACAGATAAAAACTAGCATAAAACTAAAAACATATCCATTTTAATTTTATCTGACAAAAAATTATTTTTACATGTCCTAACAATTTCAAGCAACCAAAAAGCCCCTTAAAGAACGGCTGCAAATGAGCCAAACCGTTCGCGAGCTGCTCGAAGCTCAGCTCGATAAAAGCTCGTTTGAGCTGCCGCATACTCTCCAACAGTCACGACCCGGTCCCCAAATACTTGGGTCGAATCGGATCATGCCCAGCCTGCACCGTTGATGAGACGGCGGCAGTAAGCTGTAATCCCATTTGCAGGTAAATCAACAACAAGATTGAAACTGATAATTGCCACAACTTTTATTTAGCGATAATTAAAAACTTGTTCTGAATACAAGGCTCATAAACTGGAATTAAAAGAGCAACTAAAATTCTTAATTTCTAAGTAGCATCTAAGTTGACGCCACAACATCCTCCTCAGGTAGAAGTACCGCCGGGTACAAGTCGGGATCGTAGTAGCTACTGATCATCAGCTCTGTGTCGTCAGAAGTACCTACGGGGATCCAGTCAGGAAAGGAGCAAAGTACAATTCATGCAAACTTTAACAATTAAAATAACAATTTATGACATGCACTTTTAAACAATTTAAAGATGAACAGTTTTGAAATAATACAATATAGTGATGTGAATAGGTAATGAATATGACCGGTTTGGGTTACAATAGTATCCTAGCGATACGGTATGGCTTGTCCCCGTGTGAAGAGGGGAAAGCTAATACATTCATTATCCTAAGTTTGGATTTGGTCATATCCACTACTCTACTCCCCCAGTCCCCAACAGTATAATCAGTACTCCCGAAGGAGTTTCGTGTTTGAACAGTGGTTAAAACATGCAATGAAAAGATTGCTAAGAAAATTGTAAATCTACACAAAATGTACTTGCCTTAATTTCTGGGTTTGAAGAGTTGGTACTTCGGTATTTGGTAAGTCACGCTCTTCCTTGAAATCCTACATTTCCGGGAACTTGTTTCAGAAACATTTACAAGTTGTCTAGTTGCAATCTCTATTTGTTTTTCCTAGTCAGTTTTAATTGTTAACTAACTAACACAACATTTACTAATGAGTTGTACTTTAGAAACTCAATTTTATTTTGCTTTTCAGGAAAACTTGTAATTACCATTTAAGTTGTTAAAACTTGTAGTTTATACATAAAATTAATATTTATTTAATAAGTGAGAAAATCACTAATTAATCAACTAATATATATATATTATCTATAGTTATTCTAACATTTGCATTATACTAATACATCCAGAAAATAATAAAATAAAATCTAATTATTACATTCTTCCAGCACGAATAAGTAATTGGGCTTATGCCCTTACAACCCGATTTACATGAATTTAAATAAGACGAACAATGGTTAGCCTCAAAATAAATAACTATAAAACTACAATTTCTAATTTTTAAATTATAACATTGTGAGTCTCAGACTCTGGTCCAGTCTTCACGTTTAGCTACTCTGCCTCAACGTCCGGTCGAACCGGTGCGTTTGCATTTCGCTGGGGCCCAGTGACCGTTAGGTCGTCGCCCAAAAATATTATAAAATAATATTTTTATATCAAAAATTATTTTTAAATCATTTTATTAAATTTTTTCCGAAAATTTCGGCAGCATTCCCTCTGTTTTCGGTCAACCCAAAAACTGGGAAATGCTCCGTTTACCTGCAAAATAACTCCCAAATCTGAAAACCCAACAAAAACCAAATAAACATAAACTTTCTAAATCTCAGAATTTATTCCCGAAAATTTCTCAGAAAATCCGAGAATTGAAAACACAGAACCGTCTCCGAAGAATTTTCGGAAATCCCGAGAATTCACAGAACATTGTTCTGTCCTAAATAATCCAATTATTCACAGAACCAACCAGCAGCTATACATTTCCGAAGAAACTTCGGGAAAACCGAATCGATAACGTAAACGTAACGTTACCGAAAAATCCGAATTCTCGAAGAATTCGGTTGGACCAGAATATCATCATAGACTGTAAAGAAAATATTGGGTCAGAGTGTACCAACAACAGAAACCAAATTGGAGCTCGGAACGGGAACCGTCGCGGTAACGGAACAAAAGAAGTCGTCCAACAGCAAACCGGAAGAGCTCGAGTCGGACAGGGGCGGCCACCGGGGCAAACGTCGGCGGTCAGCGGGTCAGGCGCCCACCGCGGAACAGCGGCAGCGGAAAGGGGCGGCCGGGAAGGGCCTGGATCGGGGCGCCTGGGGCGGTGGCGAACGATCGGGGTGGCGACAGGCGGTCGGATCGGGACAGCGGCGGCCTCGGGATGCGCCGGAAATTTCGTGGGGAAGCTAGGTTAGAGGGAAGAAGAAAAAAAATGGAAAAGTTTGGTGTGGTAAAAAAAAATGAAGGAGGAAGAGGATTTTTATAGGTAAATAGGGATGGGGAGTTACCACTTGAGGAAGGAGAAAAGTCCCCCGGCCATTTACGCCGCCGGCCAAGGAAATCGGAGAGCCGACGGGTTCGTCGGTTTCGATCGGAAAGGAGACTGAGAATTTTCGGTTGGGAAAGGAAAAGTCCCACAACAGCAAACACTAATCTTGCCATTTAAAGCTCACAATGGAATGAATGAAACATTCCATTCATTCAACAGAATGAACTCTAACAAAAACTAATGGGTTTATAATCCATTCAATGGGTTTGGTTTAATGGGCCTTAAGGTCTAAGGCTAAATGGCCACTAACTTAATTAGTAAATATTTGGTTTTGGGCTCCAAACTAATCGGGCTTTAGGCCTAACTGAAAAGGCTGAAAGAAATTAACTATGGGCTTCAAAGCTAGTTATGGCCAATGGATTTAAAATTTAATGAAATGGCTTTGGGCCTAAGGCTTTGGATTTTAAAACTTTAGTAAATTAGTTTTACGGCTTCGGCCAAAATGAATAATTTCTTTTTAGAAAATATATAGCTAATATTTTAAAACTCAAAAATTGTTTCAGATTCTATTTGGGTTCGGGTCTGGTCAGAAATACAAAAATCCTTGTTTAATTATTTTTTAAAAATAATTCTCATAAATTAATAAATATAATATTATTCTAGCACAAGATTTTAGCAACACAAAAAAAAAATAATATGCAGTATAAATTTAATTTAAATTTTACGGGTTTCACAGTTTAGTAAACAAGCTGAGCTCAAACTTCACTTTCGAGCGTGTTTAATAAACAATCCAAGCTCAAGCTTAGAAGTATTCGGCTCGTTTGAGGTCGCGTGCTTGCTTGTTTATGAGCTTGCGAGCTGGCTCAGTTAGAAATTTGTTTAGGAGCTTGTTTAGAAGCTCGTTTGTTCTTTGTTGAATTCTAATTTTATATATGTTTGTATAACAATATGGTTGTGTGTATTATATATTTATATGTCCTTAATAATTGATATTAAGGAACTTTTTTTAATTAAATTTGTATAAATAAATTATTAATATTGTTGGTAGTTGAATTCAACCTAACTAGTTTGAAATCAAGCTCGTTAAGTTTGAAATCAAGCTTAATGAGCTTGAAATAAAGTTGAGAGAGCATGAAATCAAGCTTAACGAGCTTGATTTTGAGCTTATCGTGCGAGCTTCTTTATCAAACTTGGAAGGGTAAAGTGCATTTAAACCCTCCTTAGATTTGCCTCGTTCGCAAAATAAAACCCGTTACAAAACTTAAGCAGTTTGGCCCACCTTAGGTTGTCCGCGTGAGCAAGAAAGCCCCTACCGTCTATTAGCCGTTAAAAATGGCTGTTAAGACTTAAAAATAAAAAATAAAAAAAAACCTAAACTACCCCCTCCCCCTTCCCTAACCCCCCCCCCCCCATCCTCCCTCCTCCGTCCAGCTCCTCCGCCGGCCAGTCCCCGTTCCCCGACCGTCCCCTCCCCCCTCCTCCCTCTGCCAGCCCGCCCCCTTTCTCCCTCCGCCGGCGAGCGCCCGCCCCCCGACCAGCCCACCCACCCTCCTCCTTTCGTCGGCGAGCGCCCGCCCCTCGATCCGCCCCCCCCCCACCCCACCCTCCTCCCTCCGCTGGCTAAACCCCGCCCCCTGACTGTCCCCTCCCCTCCTCCCTCCGCCCGCCCCCGCCCCTCGACCGTCCCCCCACCCTCCTCCCTCCGTCGGCCAGCCCTCGCCCCCCGACCACTCCCCCTCCCCCTCCGCCGGCCAGCCCCCGCCACCCGTCCTCACCATCGGAGAGAGAAGGGGAGGAGAGTTTGGGAGGGGTAAAATCGTCTTTTTAGACGATTTTTAACGGTTGTTAACGGCGGGGGGTTGAATTGAGCGTAATTGAAACATATTGGGTTTTTCAAATCAGGGAGTCTTTAATTGTATTTTCATAACTTCTAAGGAGGATTTAAATGCACTTTACCCAACTTGGAATCAAGTTTGCTTATTAAGCCAAACTCGAGTTCAAACCAAGTCATGCTCAAGTTTAATATAAATAAGCTCGAGCCAAGCTTAAGTTCTAAAATAAAAAAAAGTTATCAAGCTCGAGCTCGATTAATTCTAGTCAAGCCAAGATCAAGATTACAAAAACTTAGCCCGGCTTGGCTCTTTTGCAACTCTACCTCAAGGTAAAAAAAATATGGATGAAAGTTGATGTAAAAAATAAGTTGTAAATGATTGATAATATCAAGACAAAGGGTTCCATCTTGCCAACATATGCATATTATATATGTCGGGACTCGGAAGAAGGAAGAAACATGCTCACACATACTTTTCAGTTGCTCCTTAATCTTGGAACATTTTTGGGGCTTCCTCAGAGAGAAGCTTCAATTCTCAAATTTTCAACCAAACTTTGAAAACTTTTTTGAACTGACTAACCAATATTGTAGCGAACAATATACGGACATGGGAAATAACGAAATCACTACTTTATTATCATGCATATAGCAACAAAATAATAGAATCTCTCAACAAATTATCAAATGAGATTAGTCTTACCACGGATCTGGACCGGTTAATCTCTTTGTGGATAAGGTTTTTTTTGAGGTATTATTTTTTTTCGGATCGACGAACAACGTCAATAGAGAGATTCAAATCGTGTCTATTCCACGAAAACTCTCCTTGTGCCCAACATGATACACTTGTTGGACACACAGGGAAGAAGAATTAAAAGTAGGGGTGAGCATATAACGGTTGAAAACCGAAAACCGAACCGAACCGAACCGAAATATGACAAACGGTTCGGTTTTTCGGTTTTCGGTTCGGTTTTCGGTTTTAAAATTTGAAATTTTAAAATAACGGTTCGGTTTTCGGTTCTTGATCCGGGTAACCGAACCGAACCGAAAACCGATTTAGATTTAGTAATTTATCAAACTACCTTCAATCTACATATACTAATATTTTGTAACTCCTAAGATAGCAATCTCTTCTCCTATTCTCTGTCGGTACTTCTTTGAGCGTCCTCTCTCTTTACCCTCAATCTATATATAGTAATTTTTTTACACTATGTAATATAATAATTCATAAATATAATAATGTCATATTTTTAAAATAAGGTCCGACACATTGGCTCACGAAATCGAACCGACCAAAAATCGAACCGAATTAATTCGGTTCGTTTTTGTTCGATTTTTATAAAAAACGGTTCGATTTTCGGTTTTGAAAAATACGATTTACGGTTATTTCGATTTTCATATATGCTCACCCCTAATTAAAAGGCTGCAATTTTTTCTCCCCATATTTAAAGCATTTCAATTAGTAGAGATTCACCTCGAGAACTCATTAAAGTTTTCTTCAAACTATGGTGAGAATGGTACCGTAGCATTGCTAACACGCGTCTTTTGGTCAAAATGAAATTAGCTGCTTCTTTTTTGACGACTACTGCTACCCTATTCTATCCATTTCATGCCAGGCCCCAGTTATCCAAAGATGTCGTTATGACAAAGACGTGACAATGAATAAGAAGGTAGAGGATTAATAAAATAAACTCACAAATTCAAAAATCAATAATTATTACAGAAATTTGGATTAATAATCTTACTATAATCCTCATAAAAAAACACAATAACTAAAAGACCCTATGTCTGGAGAGAAACTTTGATACAGTAGAGGGTATCAAAATTTTGATACCTCTTGTATATGATATATGGATCCTCTCAAAATTTATGTGTATATATATATATATATATATATATATATATATATATATATATATATATATATATACACGTTTTACAAAGCAGGAGGAGCCCACATGTCATACATAGAGGGTATCAAAATTTTGATACCTCCTACTATATCAAAGTTTTTTCCCTATATCTGTCTTCTCATTGTTTCTAGTTCTTTTAAAAGGAGGTACCGGCCTAAAACCTAAAATTTACAATAAATCACATATAAATCCATTTTGTCCTTTGTGGGTTTGGGTTGGTATGAGCTCGGTGGTGTGAGCAACGGCTGATAATTAATTCGAGAATGAGTTTAAATTGCACCCCATTTGTTTTATTATAATTCAAGGTGTATCACACTTAAATTGTATCCCACTTATTTTACTATAATGCATAAAATTTCTCAGTTTTAATAGAAATCGTCAATAACTAACAGTCAACTCCTTTGATCCCCCAATACTTTTGAAACAAAAAATATCCTCACCTGAACACTTTTACGACCAAAACTCTTTTGGCCCTAGGTAACTACAAACTCAGATGTGCATAAGAGGTCAAGTGGAAATAATTCATTAAGAGTATTTTGGTCTCAAAAAGTGTCCACGTGGGGAGGGGTGAGGGGAGGGGAGGGGTTCAAAGGAGTTGACTATTAATCATTAACTGTTTTTGTTAAAGTAGGATATTTCATGTATTATGATAAAAATAAGTGGGATACAACTCAAATTTAGGGGTGCAACTTGGACGGGTTGGGTCGGTCTTGCGCTCAACCCGAGCCCAATCCGATGAATAATAAGCCTAGCCAGAGCCCAAGCCCAACTCGACCTCTGGTTCAAGTTCAACATACGGAGCCCAAGACCGAGCCCGGAGGAAGCTTGGGTTGGGTCGGGTTCATCGGATTTATCGGGCTCTAATATGATATTTAAAATAATTGTAAACAAGATTAATTAAACACATAATCAAATAGTAATCAAGTACCAATCATTACAAAATACAAACTGACGTGAGGTTTAGAAGAAAGACTTGAAGAGTTTGGGTTAAAAATTTAAAGTTTAAACTTTTTATTTAAAAATTATGAAATAATATATATATATATATATATATATATATATATATATATATATATATATATATATATATATATATATATATATATATATATTTTGCAAATGACCTCTAGCCTAGTGGTTAAGAGAGATGCATGCGGCCCGAGTGGTCAGGAGTTCGAATCCTAGTGGGAGCGATTCCAGAAATAATTTACCAATTCCAAATATATATATATATATATATATATATATATATATATATATATATATATATATATATATATATATATATAAGCAAATGACCTCTAGCCTAGTGGTTAAGAGAGACGCATGCGGCCCAAGTGGTCGGGAGTTCGAGCCTCGGTGGAGGCGAGTTCGCCACAAGTACCCATTACTTCAAAATATATATATATATATATATATATATATATATATATATATATATATATATATATATATATATATTGAAAACCCCACCATTTCAAAATGTCGAAGCCTGAACAAGTACAAGACGCAAAATGAGAAAGCCTATACAAGTATACCAACAAGAAAACCTAACAACTGGGCTAGGGAAGGAGAGCAGTCCAAAAATCCCTCGGGCTGTGGGGGCACATGGTGCTCCATTTACGACATTGGCGGAACACTTCCCGCAATAGTTGGTTGGCGGTGAATTGGTGACCTTCGTAAATCGCTTTGTTGCGGTTCTTCCAAATCACCCACGTCGCGGCCGCTGCAACGATCTGGTGGCCATGGGAAGCAGAAGCCCAGGAGGCCGCAAGATCGTGGAAGCGTCCGCCTGATGGAGGGTCCTCCAGGTATGGCCAGACAGGCTCCCTTGGCAGAAGCTGTGGTCTATCGTCTCGGTCTGACGGTCTGAGCAACAAGTGCAAACGGAAGCTAAACTAATCCCAATGGTGTTGAAAATATTGTCGGTGGGCAGTTTCTTACGAATGACTCTCCACATAAGGAAAGACCATTTCTTAGGGATACAAGTCTGCCAGTATGGAGCGATGGTAGGGTTCAGCGTCCCAATCCCTTGGATGGCAGTGCGCGCCGATCTAACCGAGAAAACCCCCGAAGCCTCGATCGACCAGCTCAACTCGTCGGCAATGCTGCCGAGAGTCAAGCCGGTAATACGTAAGCTATCCGCCGCTTCGTTGCCGGACCAAGCACGGATCTTGTCCCAGTCCCAGCCATTGCTAATGGGGTTCCACAAGTCTCTGATCCTGCTGTGTCTCAAGATTTTCGTGATGTTCGGTATCAAGTTATCCCCGACCCAATGCTTCAGGAAGGGATCAGAGTCCCCATCCCCCAGATGAAGTCTCATCACTGGCTCGGCGAGGTCTCGCCCGATAAGGATCCGACGCCACGCCGCCGAGGATCTGCTGTTGTAGGTGGTCATAGACGGGTGAATGTGCTTGAAGTATCTGGCTTTTATAAATCTGGTCCATAAGTTGATGCTCGTGCGGAGCTTCCACCATAACTTCATAGAGAAATCTTTGACGATATTGGCGAGTTTGGTGAAACCAATGCCCCCCTCTGCTGAAGGACAAGCCATAGAGTCCCAGCTAGCCCAGTGATGCTTGACTTGGCCGTTGCAATGCCCCCAGAAGAAATCACAGAAAATCTGTTCGATTATGGAGAAAACCTTCTTAGGCGGGGAGCACGCGGCAAGGGTATGGATGGGGATGGAAATGAGCACATGTTGGATGAGGATCATCTTGCCACCCGGGGATAAGGTGGCATTGTGCCACCCTTCTAGCTTCTTTCTGATTCTAGAAATCAAATCCTCAAAGATGCCACTGTTGGATTTTCCGTATACCAGGGGACATCCCAGATAGTGGAAGGGAGGTTGAGCCACAGCGAAGGAAGTCAAGTTGGATAGATTATCCGCTTGCTCTCTTTTGATGTCGTGGTGTGCGTAGATAATACTCTTGGAGGGATTTATTTTCTGGCCGGAGCACCTCGTGTTCCTCTGCAGAGTATTGTGGACCACTTCTACCGCTCCAACGTCCCCGGAGGAGAAGATGAGAATATCGTCAGTGAAGACTAGGTGGGTGATGATCGGACAACCACTAGCGGAGTGATAGTGCTGGAAGTTCGGAGTGCTAATCAAGTGGTTAAGGTTTCTACTTAAGGCGTCGGCGGCAATGATGAAGACTGTGGAGGAAAGAGGGTCGCCTTGTCTAACTCCGCGGCTGGATTTGAAGAATCCATCGGTTTGACCGTTGATAAACGTAGAAAACCACGAGTTACTGATGGATCTCCACACGGTGTTGGTCCAGGTTTCCGAAAATCCGAAAGCTCTGAACACCCAAATCATAAATTGCCAATCCAGTCTGTCATAAGCTTTCTCCATGTTGAGTTTGATGGCTATGTTGCCCCCTAGTAGGAAACTTCATGCAGGTGATTAACTCGTGGACCATCATAATATTGTCCTGAATGTTTCTCCCGCGAACAAAGCCGCTCTGCTCCTCAGAAATGATTTTGGGGAGAATTTCGGCCATTCTGGTAGTGATAATTTTGGAGATGATCTTGTTGGTGAATGTGCACAGACTGATGGGTCAAAAGTTGCGAAAAAACTCCGAGTTTGTTTTCTTCGGGATGAGGATCAGCTTGGCACTAGATATGGCTTTGGGGTAAGTAGCACCTTGGAAAAAGACAATAGCTGCTTCGGTGATGTCCTGCTTGATAATGTCCCAGCAAGTACGAAAGAAGACTCCAGAAAAGTCGTTCGGACCGGGCGCACTGTGCTTGTCCAGAGCCCACACCGCTGCTTCCACCTCCAGGACGGAAGGGGGACGCTCCAGCTGGGTATTGTCGTTGTCATTGATGAGGTGGGGTATTTGGTCCAAAAATGAGTTGTCTTTGGCAACCGTCTCTTTGGAAAATAGCTTGGTATAGAACTCCGCCGCAGCCTCTTGGATGCTTTGTTGATCCGAGTAGATAGTCCCTTTATCGTCTGTAATTTGGTGAATCGTGAGCTTCTGTCTGCGTCCTTTGACGCAAGCATGGAAGTATTTCGAGTTTTTGTCCCCTTCGCTGTCCCATTTCAACCTCGCTTTCTGTTTCCAGAATTCAGTATTGACCTTGATCCTGAATTTGAGTATGGCTTTGGTGAGGTTAAGGACAGCCCTGGTCTCCGGAGTGCGGTCCTTTGCGAACTTGGCTTCAGCTAGAGTAACATCATCTTTCGCAACCCTAACTGCTTGGAAGATGTCCCCGTAGGCAAGTTTACTCCAACTCGACAGGGCTTTCCTGGTTGCTTTGAGCTTATTGCTCACCCGAGCAAGAGGGTCGAGTGAGTCCTACTTATTCCAGGCTTCAGCGATGATGCTCAAGAATTGGGGATGTTCAGTCCAGAAGTTAAAGAATCGGAAGTTCTTTTTGACCGCATTAGGGTTGGTTTTAATTTCAACCAGCAGAGGGGCGTGGTCGGATTCTGTGGTGTTGAGGTGGGATAGGATGGTGTTGGTCCCCATCCCGAGCCAGTGAACGTTAGTGAGGGCCCTATCCAGCCGAGAGTATTGACGTCGATCTCCTTCCTGTATATTACACCATGTGAAAGCATTGCCGTTGAACTGGAGGGGAGAGAGATGAGCATCGAAGATGAAGCTGTTGAAGTCTTGCATTGCCTTAGTTTGTGGGGGACGGCCACCAATTTTCTCTTCTTTGCAGGTGATCGCATTAAAATCCCCAATGCAAAGCCAGGGGGTGTTGATGTTGTGGTGATGGATATCCAGGAGGTCGGTCCAGAGATGCTTCTGGTCCACGATGTCACAGCTTCCATGGACGACTGAGATGATAACTCGTATAGGGAGCATGGGGTGTTCGAGCCAACATGATAGAGCTTGCCCGGAATCCTGGATGACTCCGAAGTTGATTTCCTCCGAGGCGAGAATCCAGATATCATGGCTACCGGCAATAGCCGAAGGAAGGTTCAGCAGAAGCTGAATAGGTTTCAGTCTTTTGGGGGGGATTTTGGGTTCAAGGATGATGAGGATATCGATCTTGTGGATTTTACGAAGGCTGGAAACTCTCCTTAAAGTAGGTTTGTTTCCCAGGCCACGAACATTCCAGGAGAGGATGTTTAACATTAATGAGCTTGTGGGGACGGTTTTTTATTCCGCTTGGAGGCTGATCTGGTACAAATGGTTGTTGTTTCGGTAGCCCCTTTCTTTTCTTTAATTTTGCTAGAGGATGCTTCTGCCGTTATCAAGTTTGGAGGGTCAAAACTGGATGTCTCGCTGGGCTGGAAGAAGGAGTTGTCGGAGGGATTGACCAAAGTCTCCCACGGAGTCCAGGGTGGTTTATATATATATATATATATATATATATATATATATATATAAATATATATATATATATATATATATATATATTTTATATATATATATATATATATATATATATATATATATATATATATATATATATATATGGTGGGAATTCTTGTAGCACCTCTGCTTACTGTGTGGAGTTTGAACTCATTTAGATGTTATTAATTATTTGGGATCCTATATCTCCAGTTAACATATATATATATATATATATATATATATATATATATATATATATATATATATATATATATGTTAACTGGAGATATAGGATCCCAATAATTAATAACATCTAAATGAGTTCAAACTCCACACAGTAAGCAGAGGTGCTACAAGAATTCCCACCATACAAATTGCAGACTAAAAGGATTCATGATATAAAAAAAGATTCAGAAACACTCTTAGTTTCAAGACAAAAACTCGATCTAGAGGAGAAGATTCTACTATAATCGACCTCGTACATCTTTGGACATCAATACTTCTTGAACTCGACTGAGAGGAGGAGCTATTATCAACTATCATACCCCAATTTCGGAGAATCGAAAACTAGCCACTGGACGTGATGTCATACAAGTATAGATTGTACTTGTACAAAGCAAAACTATTACAATTTCTGGTATTTCTTATAAAACAACGACAGCGCAGCAAAACCAAGCAAATAAATTGAAGTCACAACAAGATATGAAGAAATGTATCTCTTTATTGATTTTCTTAAATGATTACAAGACTTGCAGCTGAATACAGAGTTTATAATGGATTACAAGACTCTTGAATAGCTAACTGAATATATACTTGTCATTTAGACTTTACAATCGAACATACCGACTTTGCTTATAATCTCACTGTACAACTGAGTTACACTGTTCCATACATATGTCCAGTATAGCAGAAGATATCTTCTTGTAAGAAGAGCTTCTGCGCACCCATCCGAATCATCGCTGCCAAGCACTGATCAAATAATTTTCCCAATATACAAGCACATATAATATTGTCCACAACGTAGGTCAGTATATCATCAATGTACTGGCGAGCATTGCTGGCCCAACTCACCTAAGAAAACAACACTAAGTAATCATATTATAGAACATTATTATAAATGGTCTTTCTCCTTACCTTAGGGTCAATTAGCAGTTCATATCCGACAGAAGTAAAGCATGCATATATTTCTTAGCCAGCATAATGTAAAACATACAGTTATTGTAACCCCTCTTCCTGGATTTTCAAAATGATTTTATTATTTAATTCATTTCAATCATTTTTCCTTGCATATTTGGTTTAGAAAGTAATCTCTTTAAAAACTTATCACGATATTGTCTTCTTTGTATTTCGAAAACTAATTTGAAAATACTAATTATTTTTGGTCAATAAAAATAAATTTTGCCAATTTATTTTTAAATAAGATTACGATTAATAAAAATATACTTTAAATTATTTGATAGCGATGAATATTTATTTGGATGGCAAGGAATTGCCAAATCATTTTAAAAATAAAAAGATATATTTCAAAAATTATTTGATTTAGTAATATTATTTATTTTATGATTTGAATTCAAGATATGGTTCATAATATTATTTGATTGTATTAAGTCTTATCTTAAGAGTATTATTTCAAGTGATTTAAATTTGGCTAAATATATTATAAATATTATTAATAAAATTTATTATTGTTTTTAAATTATTATGGATCGATTTAACTCATTTAGAATTTATTGTATTCAATATTATTTGAACTTATAAGATTTATTCCAATTAAAATCTACGTAGTTATGTTTATCTTATTTTCAAACTTTATTATATATCTCCGTCCCCTATAACCATACATACTATACTAAACAATCATGCCGCTTCGTTATCGTTACAACCATCGCGGCCTTCATTCCCTTGTCATCACCGCGGCCTTCATTCCCCTGTCATCACCAACCACCGTGTCACTACTGCGGCCATCCAGTCCAGCCTCCAGGCCAACCCACAATGGCGACTTCCCTGTCTCGATCGCCGGCATCAACACCATCGTGGCAACATATATCGACACCAACACCCTCATCACCGCCATAGCCTTCCCAGCCAAATCCCCCATTCCCTTCTATCTCCTCGAACTCATCGTAATAGCAACATAACTACCCTGTCACTACCCTGTCACAGCCCTGTCACAAACTATTGCCATCGACTCCACTACAGTTTTCGGCCATCTTCCGCCTAATAGCCACATCCCACACCATCGACAACAACAATATGGTTGTTGATTTGGGCTTTTGATTTTAGTCGAATATATATATTTAAACTTGGGCTGATTGATTGGTTAAGTCCAATTCATTCTAGCATGTTTTGGGCAAACTAATTTTATAATTGTTATTATGGGTAATAGTTTGAATTTTATTAAAAGTTTTATGGGTTTTAATTTGGCTTAAAATGTACAACTAATTTTAGTTTAATATAGACCTTCTTACAAATTATATATGTGAATAAATTTGTTAATTGGACTTTTCTAGATTCAGTTGGGCTAGCTAGTCTTAGCTAATATTTTGGGTCCATTTTTTTAGATCTAAACTTAGTTTTAATAAATATTCTTACAAGAGTTATTAGGCTTATGTTTCTGGGCTTCCGAATAATAAAAATGCCTTAAAGCCTACATAAATAAGTAAAATATCTTCTTCTAAAAAGAAAAAAAAAATTAACTATGGAGTTGGGCTTTATGGACTTTCATTTGAATAAATATTTTCTAAAGTGTAAATATTATTAATGGATTTTCGATAAAATTTCCTAAAAAGGGTTAATACCTATTATGTCATAAATATTTTCTAAGCATATACATATTTTCAAATTAAATAGTTACCTTTTCTCTAAGTTAGAAAATCTCCTTTAGACTATTAGATTATCCTTGATCGTAGCTAACCGTATTCCTATATCTTTTGCCGAACTCGAACTTCTTCACATCAAACCTAGCCAACTGGACTCAACAGAATTATCGGTTTCACCAGCTAAGGACCCCAGGCGAGTACATTTCTGATAGTTTTCATATTTGATAACTTCTATGATCCATGTATTTAGTAGCACTTTACATTAATTTCCTGTTGATTCTCGACACGATGGTCACACGAGGTAGTAGTTATGGATTCTTTACATGTTGTTCGTGACCAATCTATTATCGTGTTCGTGACCTGTTTGGATCCATGCGTACTAGTCAGGTGGAGAAATACTCTAGACATATAAAAAAACCCAAAACTATTCGGGTCTGATAGCAGTCGCACACTTCACGCACGGGGTGCTGGATTTACCATTCATGTCTGATAGCAGTCGCACACTCTGTGTGCGGTGTGCCGGATTTATCCTTAGCCGTTTACATGTCGAAGTAGTATTTCAACACACTAGATAGTGCAGTTCTAGTTCCACCTTACACATTGCTAGTTGTAGGTCTTGACAGCTTTTTTTATTATTCTTACTTGTCATTATCACCATGCTCGTTTAGTTCCATAATTCCATACTTATCAGTTCATCCTGTATTTCATTATTATTTACCGTTTTATAGACTTTGTCAATTATTTAAACTGTTGTTAGAATGTGCTCATTCTATTCCTGACTGAAAACCTTATTTTTTGTATTAGTTGCCTGCTACGTTATGCCTTGGATCATTGGAAGACATGGGTATATGCGGAGGTCAATCCTAGAAGACTTGATAGTTGAGTTATCTTTTCCATTTTTGTGAGACATTATATTTGTTAGCAAATGTAAACTGTGAATTTTGTAATCTAAATTAGTTGGTGAATGAGCAAGAAAGTTATTATTTGTGTGATTTGAACATTGTGGCTAGATAGCATTCTACGGCCGACACTGCGTCATAGGCTGTCTTGGACACGCACTTGCATACGGAGAGAAAAAAGGGTGCGTGACAGTTATCACACTTGGTGATTCTTACCCACGGTCGTATATCCATCCCTGTACATTTATAATATTTACCTTTCCTGCATAAGACATTGCTAGGAATAATATCATGATTCAATATATTTGTCACTGTTCAGGTGATTCTTACCAACAACCAACATCCTTTCCTGTAATTGAGTAATAACTTATTCTGCCTGCATAAGAATGTTGGCACATCAATTTTAATATATTGACTATTTAACAGTTGTATTGTGTTAGTTCTAATCCTTCTACAGGAACAAAAGAGAAAGACGTACATAGATGAAAGACGCTTCCACACAAATCCTATGAAGACATAGATAGACGAAAGACGCTTCCATACAAATCCTATGAAACTTTTCGGTCTCTCAAAAACTCCCTACAAGACAAGCACTCAAGAAGACGATGATAAAGCAGAAAAGAGTCAGATCATTCCTCCATCGTCTGTCTTAGAGTTTGTAAGTGTCTAGGAGATTTTGTAAGCACTTTAGTAAAGATGACAAACCAACTTGGTATTTATTAGAATAAATATTTTTGAAGAAACGGAAAATTCGCCGGACTTTCGCTGAAATTCGACGGATCTTCCGTCCACAAACAACAAGTCTGTGAGCCAAAGTTCGGATCATCCGCTGGACTTCCGCAGAAATTCGACGGATCATCCGATCGATCACAGAATATTTTGTGAGCCAAAGTTTGGATCATCCGCCGGACTTCCGTAGAAATCCGATGGATCATCCGATCGATCACAGAATATTTTATGAGCCAAAGTTCGGATCCTCTGCCGGACTTCTGCAAAAATTCGAAGGATTAACCGACTGGTCACAGAATGTTTAGTGAGCAAAAGTTCAGATCATCCGTCGGACTTCCGCTGAAATCCGCCGGATAATCTGTTTGCCTTGCTGGCCTCTTTCAAATTCGAATCCAACGGTAATTGTCAGCTGCATTAAATGCATCCAACGACTTTATTTCTAGCCATTACAGTTGACCGGATCATCCGAAGGATTTTTGCTGAAATCCGTCGGATTATCTGGTCGTCGGCTGAAAGTTTCTATTGGCTTTGAATTTGTATAAATAGGCTTCTTCTTTCTTCATAAATGCTCATCCACTCAAGCCTTAAAGTTTTCAACTACCAAGAGAGCTTTACCATTACTCTACCGAGCCTCCATTTGTCATCAAATCAAAAGTGCTAGAGTATTCAAGTGTTGTAGATCTTCAAGTGTTAAAGAAAATCAAAAGCTCTTTATTCCTTCTTTCTTAAAGTTGAAGTTGACGAGCGTTCGGAAGAAAACTCGTGTGTAAGAAGTTGACGAGCATTCGGAAGAAAACTCGTATGTAAGAAGTTGGCGAGCTCTTCGGATCCAAACTCGTGTTAAAGTTGGCGAGTTCTTCGGATCCAAACTCGTGTGAAACTATTTACTCAAATAGTGGATTAAAGCCGGAGAGAGTTCCGGGACTGGAGTGCCCCTTGGGAGGATACCAGGATACATCGAGTGTTTGATTCTCTTTTTTAATTATCTCATAAATTGTTTAGTTTCCTTGGTAATTATTTTATTATCCTATTCACCCCCCTTAGGGTTCTACAAAGACAACATTAGCAATAGACCTATCTATATGAAGGTCACTGGCGACACGTCATCTTGGTCCGTATTCCAGCTATAACGGCGTCCCTTGCAGTACGGGTAGCTAACCCCACTGAGTATACCGATGCTAGTACGTCGACACCAATCCTTGTTCCCCCTAGGATGAACCGAGTCCGTGGCTTCTGATTACCGTTTAAGGAACTACCTTGTGCACAAGTTGTCCATGACCATGCAAGTATATACAACTTATCTATTAAGAAAACATATAATGCATGATAAGAAAAACTAAGTAATCAGCCACCATACTCATTTGTATTGCATTCTTGCCTTGAGCTGAGCTCACAAATGCCAACTGCCCAATCCAGGGTCTTAGTGTAATCAATATTTGATTACCTCAACGACGGGATAATTGAATGTTGATTACTTAATCTCTTTCCCACATCTTTGATACCATACATCTTTCCGACCAACACTCAACATGTACTCACCGCCCAATTACTGGGACTTAGCATCTGTTTTAGCATACGTCCATTCAGGCATAATTCAAGCATACTCACTGCCCAATTCTTGGGTCTTATTATCTGTGTTACCATCTATTTATCAAGCTAAGGCTCGATATACTCACCGCCCAAATATTTAGGACTTTTCCTTTACCTGTCATGTATTTTATAGTAACAACATGCAAGCCCACAATTCATGAAATGATACGCAACAATTTTCGGATCATGTGATTAATTATCTTCCATTATCTTTTTGACTTTCATACAAGGTGTTATTCAGCAACTTAACAAGGAAACATAGGATACAATCCTTTTATTAAGCGTGAAGCTAAAGGATCTTTGAAGGGTTCAACACTACTCACATTTATAAAACGGTTCCGGCCATGATCGCATAGTCTTATGAGTGTTTCTTCGCATATTTCCAATTCCAACAAGGCTTCATCGAATCAACCATCCATCATAAGGCACCAAGCGGGTCGGGGCACTACATTATATACCACTCAGAAAAAGTTTTGTCCTCGAAACTTAAACAAAACTCATTCTTATAACTTCAACAGACTTTTATGAAACTTTTCAATGATCAACTTGTACTATATAACATTTCTCCACATATCTCGATTGATTTCAAGTAATGTACCATCTCGTCACAGCATTCCAATTAGACTCAAAATTAGTATCATCTTTGTTTTTTCCTCCAACACTCGTACAATTTTTAGCACATGATAATTCTCTTCCCGTGGCTTTGTTGAATTCAGTATACCACTTAGTTGGAATCATACACATATTTTAGGCATCCCAGAAATATATGCATTTCAGCTAAGTTCAGTGATAGAGAAAACGAACGAGCTACGATATAACTTCATTCCATATGTTAGCAAATCCTTTCGAGCATCTCGTATAGTCTCATTTCACTTATTCAATTCTCCAACCAACCAATAACACAATGAATGTTACCAATTCCAACTTGAGTAATTTCCCACAGCCGATCCAAATTTTTTTCCAATGTATTTCGACCTAGTAATATCAAGTATTCAACGAATCCAGAGTTCTCTTTCTAGTCCATTGTCATTCATAACATCAATTTAATAAAGCCAATAGTCACATTTCATTTCAATACCACAATTCTCATCGATCATTCGCATTCATACACATTATTTACAACTCTTAAATTTTTCGATTATGATCCATCTTTCAAGTTGTACTATCATCCAACTCTAGCAAAAGTTTTCGATATACTCAAATATTTTTCGTATTGATCAAGACAACATAATATCCTCTCACATAAGCAACTCTCATTTCTAGCAACATTAATCTGAGTGTATTTCAAAATTTCATTCGCTCTCGTCGATCTCGACTACATGCACTATCTCATTCCGTCGTTATACTTTTCTCCAATCTGATTATCCATCAATGAATTTATTTCGACTGTCTCAAGGCACTACCATTAATTTAAGCATCTCAATATGATTCAACCAACCAACTAAATCCAACAAGTTATAACAATTTCTTACATTCCCACAAAGGCAAACAAGTTTCGAATCCAATATAATCCGTTATTCTATCCAACATAGTAACATTGAATTTCCCAATCTTCATTCCATTCCGAAGTTTACTTTCCAACATATATCACTCGTTCCGACTATACCCATGCAACATCAATAGGGACATCCTATCGGTTTCCAACAGTCAACTTAGCCTTCGGTCAAGTCTCTACGGTCAGCTATTCTAAGCTAAACCAGACAACTAGCTAACTCATCTGAGATAGATATCTATAGGAAAATATCTATCTTTGATCTTAAAGGCAGCCAATTCTTATCATAGGGACTCTATCTTATCTCATGGACAATCTATGATCCGACCAACTTAAGTGACATGGGACACCACCCCAATTATGAACTTATTCTCAAACTCGAATAACTGAAATAACATAGCCAACCAATCTAAAACTTAGGCAACTAACCGACAATCTAGGGTCAAGTTTATCTACCCGTACTCATCATCGGGCCATACCAGACGAAGTTATTCTAGACTTACCCACAACCGACAAAATCTATCCGACAATTCTTATAGATCAATCCCGAAGCTATCATATAAAACTTTATCAATCGAACATCTAACTATTCAGTTTTCACTTGCATAGACGCAACATCACTTGCTCAATCCGACTTGTATTCTCATATCATACTCAAATTATGTCTATTCCATCGGGCCAACTATTCCGAGTCATAATCCAACATTGCCATCTCAATAGTTTATCATTTACGATCTTTTTCCTTCGGTCTCTCCACAAAATATTCAATTTTCATATTTTTGTATATCATCTGTATGGTCTGTACTTTTTAGTCAATCAATAGGGGAACCATATATTCGTATTTCTTCCGAAAGCATCCTTTATGAAGTTTTGGTAACACCAACGTCGTCATCTCTTACCAATTCACGTGAACCATCAATATTCGTTTTATATCATCTCATTGTCATTTCATAAGAAGATTTACAATCCATGCACTTATCTAATCTCTATGGCATATAATAATCTACCATTCGTATTTCGGTCATCTAGTGGATATGACATAACTCATTTAGCTAAGTCATACTCCAACAATTTTATATTCCACCCAACTCGTCATTCATGACAACATTATCCACCGACAAGATCTATACATATTGCGGCATCTCGATACTCATTTGTATTCCAGCCATCCGAGTCTCATAAGGAACATCTACTCTTTCATGCACCAAGGGACAAGTGTTCATTTCTCTATGCCTTAAAAACAGGGTCATAACTTTTTATTCGTAACACATCAAATTTCTCAAGCACAACTGCACAACGTGCTAAGGTCATCTATTTTCTCAAGCCCATTCTCTACTTTTCGGTCGTTGATGCAACTCTCTGCTTCTTCTAAATCATCCACAATATTTCGATAAGCATCTAACATCACCATCAATTGTTGATGTCCAACATGCAATTCTATATACTCAATTTTAACATTATCCAATATTCGGTCTATATTATTCTCCCAAAATCTTTTGATAGCAACACACATCATTACTGAGCCTACAATTACCCAACTGGTTCAAGTCATCCCCTGAATCTATAACTCGTACCATTTCCAACCAAGGCATTCATTTCATATTCTCGAATTCTCATTACCCTGCACAATGCTAGCTACCAGAGTCTAGTGACGGTTCATCTGAACTTATCAAAATCTCACAGCGACTTATCCGAACTTAATTATCAAGGGACACGCTTAGCCGTCATGTATCAATCGTAATCCCAGCTATGACTCGATACTACCCAATACCTGACAGGTAAAGCATCAATACCATGAACAGGGTCAAGGGACATCTTATCACTAAGAGGGTAGAGCCATATACCACTCAGACTTCAAGCCATTCTCGAAATAATATTTCTCTTCGCATCAAACCAAAGTCCATTCTAGACTATCCATCCCGTTGTGACTCTGCCAAACACAAAATACCAACTAATTCTTTTTGTATATGAAACATAACTAAGCCAACACACATAAGCAACTAAAAATTCTGTCGATTCACATTCACTGAAGTCATGAACAATTCATGTTCCAACATATCATGCCATCACCCACGATTGCCACATAACAACCGACTTCTATGAATCCCATATAAGACATCAAACACACATTACCAACTTATTATCGTATCGTATTATTGTTATTCATTTTGGCATCTTTAAGCATTCATTACAACACACAAATCACAGCCCACATATTAGACTTATTGTATGGAACACCCAGTGAGCGGCCAAGAGGATCAACAGATTATGAGTCAAAGGAACAACTTAGAATAATTTTGAAGCAACACTGAATAATCGTAGAAGTACTTTGAGTCATCATAGAGACAACTTTGATTTCATCGAAGAAGCAACTTTGAGTAATCGCGGAAGCAACGTTTGAGTCATCGCGGAAGCAACGTTTGAGTCATTATAAGAGCAACTTTGGTTAAAATAAATCGAATAAGAATCCAACGACGTAAAGCCTTGCTCTGCTACCATTATGTCATGTCTCGATCCCGGAGGATCGAAAACTTACCACTGGACGTGATGTCGTACAAGTCTAGATTGCACTTGCACAAGACAAAACCATTACAGTTACTAGTATTTCTCAGAAAATAACGACAGCGCAACAAAACCAAGCAGATAAATTAAAGTCACAACAAGATATGCAGAAATGTATCTTTTTATTAATTTTCTCAAATGATACAAGACTTGTAGCTGGATACAGAGTTTACAACAGATTACAAGACTCTTGAATAGCCAACTGAATATATACTTGCCATTTAGGCTTTACAATCGAACATGCCGACTTTGCTTATAATCTTACTGGTACAACTGAGTTACACTGTTCCATACGTTATGTCCCGTATAGCAGAAGACATCTTCTTGTAAGAAAAACTTCTGTGCACTCATCCGAATTATCGATGCCAAGCACTGATCAAACAATTTTCCCCATACACAAGCACCTGTAATATTGCCTACAACGTGGGTCAGTATATCATCAATGAACTGACGAGCGGTGCTGGCCCAACTCACCTAAGAAGACAACACTATGTAATCATGTTATAGAATATTATTAAAAGTGGTCTTTCTCGTCGCCTTAGGGTCAATTAGTAGTTCATATCCGACAGAGGTAAAGCATGCATATATTTCTAGCCAGCATAATGTAAAGCATACAGTTATCACACTTGGTGATTCTTACCCACAGTCGTATAGCCATCCATGTACATTTATAATACTTACCTTTCCTGCATAAGACATTGCTAGGAACAATATCATAATTCAATATATTTGTCACCGTTCAGGTGATTCTTACCAACAATCGACATTCTTTCCTGTAATTGAGTAATAACTTACTTGCTGCATAAGACATCATTAGCACTGGACTATCTATATGAAGGTCACGGGTGTAATGCCCCGCCCCGTATGGTACATTATGCTAAGTCGCAGACTCGAAGAGTTGTATTGACCCGATTACGTATCGATGCGATAGAACATTGAATACCTTATCGAGGCGTGCCTCAGTTGCACGAGTCGAAGGATGGAACATAAGTATAACGCATTGAATACTAAGGCATAGAATATGGAAACATGGCTTCGAGGAGTGCATTGAATGCAAGATGCAAGGAAAGACGACGAATGTGTGCAGCTGCACAATACTTACAAAAGATGGCATCGTTATGAAGAAGATAACAGTTGTGGCACGGATGTGACATAACTGTCCATGCGGCATGGTGCCTTTGAAATGTTCATAGCCTTCGGGTCGTTCGTTGAGAATATTGGGGCGTTGTGCCAATTGAAATAGAAATAGACAAACTTGCTTGGTTGTATGAAAGATAAGATGCGTGGCATGGTCAAATGGACTTAAAGATATGAAAAGCCTGTGCACGGGCACCCCTCGAACGTGCACTACAAAAATTTATCGATTTAGCGACGGCTATATCCGTCAACAATCCGTAGGTAAATATAATTACTGACGGATAGTCGACGAATATTGGTTAAAAAAGGTCGTCGGAAAAAGCCTTATCGCTAACTACAATCCGTCGGCAAGTTGTCGCCCGACGACGAATTAGCGACGGACTGCCGTCAACCATACTTGTGCAGTTTGTGAAGACTCGCCGACAGAATACCGTCAAATCAAGTATCAAAAGAAGTAATGATGTATCATTACCGATGGACATATCCGTCTCTATTTGGTCGATAAATGCGTATCAGGGAGTTTCTGATACGCAAATTTCGTCGTCAATCAGTCGCGAATAGTCGCTAAGTTTGGACGGATTCACGACGGAATATCGACGGCATATCCGTCGACCCGTTCTGTGAATTATTCATATTTTCAGAACATTGGACGGATAATCCGTCGTTATTCTGTCGTGAGTCGTCGCTAGACCGCCGCCACTCGGTCAGTTTTTAGTGACGGATTATCTGTCGCCAATATCCGACGAAACATTGTGTATTTTACGACTACTAGCGACGACGTACCGACGTATTATCTGTCGACCCTACCCTGTAAATCTTTTATAATTCCAGAACCTTGGTGACGGATAACCCGTCGGCGTTTAGTCGCGCATCCGTCGCTAACTGGGAACCCCCAGTTAGCGACGGCTATTCCGTCTGTAATGGGTCGCCAGTCCGTCGGTAGCTGGGAATTTTAAAAAAATAGCATAAAACTGGGCATTTCCGATATACACAATTCCAATATACAAAACACACAAATAATCCCAAGCATTCCCAATATACAGAATTCCAATATACACAATTTCAATATACAAAACACAAAAAATTCCAACACACAAATATCCCAAACATTTAAATTGTTCACACAAAACACATAAATATTCAATATTTAAACACAAATATTCAATATTCAATAAAAAGGAAAATCGACTTCGGCCTCAGCAAAGATCGCAAGTCAAACGATGAATCCTCACAGCCAGGGATCATAGTTGCGTTGAGGCATGTACCATTCTATTAGCCACTTTGCATATGAAGACTCATCTAGTTGATGTCTTCTGTAGGGACAGGAGGGTCAGTTCCGATGCTACTACTCTCTGACGGTGGCTCCTCTTTAACTTCAACCTTAGGAACAATCTCTTTCCTGATGGTCATCGGTTCTTTCTTGACCTCGACCTTTGGTAACACCTCCTCCTTAACAGTCACCAGCTCTTGTTTAACGAACGGAGACAGTATCTCTTCCTTCAGGAGAGCCTCCGCCTTCGACATGGGTACTGCAACAGAGTCAAAGAAAAGTTAGCAACAGACTCAAAGAAAAGTTAGCAAAAAGGACTTAGAAGCCCAACATGAGCATCTGAGCCGCATCAGAACCTCTGGCGCATCAACTGGGATGAAACCCATGCGTGTCAGCCTAAGCACATCTATATGAGGCGGCTCATCTACAGTTAGTTCACCCCAACATCACTGCAACAAAGACCAAGGCAAGAGAATTCCCACCAGCACTTCCGGGCGAACGTCGGCGTGGATTGCCCTAACGACGGGGACTTCCTCCGTGTCAACCTCCAAGGGTTCCTTGCCTAGGCCCCTTCCTCGGCTAGCAGCACTGCCTCGGGGAGTCTTGGGAGCCATCTCTCTAACAAAGAAAAGAAGGATTAATTAGTTCATGTATCGTAAGACAAACTAAACATAATTAGGAGAAAATCTATTAGTCAGGGAGCCGACTCTGTAAGACAAACTAAACATAATTAGTTCAATCTGTATTGTAAGACAAACAAACATAATTATGTGTGTGTGTGTTTTTGTGTATGTGTGTGTGTGTGTATGTGTGTGTTCCGCCCCGCGGCCAGCCACCCCCGTGGCCAGACCCTAACCCCCCGCAGCCCACCCCCAAATAAACACACAAAAACACAAATAATCCCAAGCATTCAAATTGTTCACACAAATAATCCCAAGCCGACGTTCGCCCGGAAGTATTCAAATCCCAGAGGGTACATTGATACAACAATTGTTCCTAGACTAGGCAAGCTTGTTTACTCCATTACTGCAGGTTTGCAGGCAAAATCATGGGAACCAAGTGACCATGCAAGTTATACTGTAATAAATATTATATAAGAAAATTAACAAATTAAGTAAAAGGTTAGCCACAGATATATATTCATGAATTTTCCAACATGGGTCTGACATCGCTATCCAAACTAAATTACCTAAGGTTTCATGAACATGTGGATGGCTTAGAACGACATCCAAACTTCATTCATTTCTAGCATACACTACCTACAACACTCATAGTTCTGTTCATATGTAGTATCATAGGTACTCATCAAATTTGGATAGTATCTATTATTGAACAGAATAAACACCTGATAATGTAAAGCTAAGAAAGATAAGTAACCATTTGACACTAGAAAATAGTATAGGGTCGCCGCATCATCATTTTCAAGTCTAGGAGAAAGAACATCCATAGGGTCATTGCCAAATTCAGATTGCTAATTTTTGCCTCGTATGGTCATTGATTAGTATATACTGCTAAATTTAGTCTCTTTGGTCCTACAGTAATAAGAACTTGAACACTCTCTGTCAATCTAATGGTCCTACAGTAGTATATGCCAGTTCTACATTTATTCTACAATTTTTCTTTCATACAAAAGACCATGCACTATTAGGTTAAGGTGTGAGATTCTTCAATTTCAGAAAATATAAGTAGTTTAAAAGTAGGAAGAATGAGCCCAAGGATAGGAAGGGGCCGAGACCATTCTTTTACTACCATTATAGTATCCCACAATCAACATAATCAACAGCAAGACCACAAAATTTTAGGGTCATAATCATCCTAACAAACCCTAATTCAGGGTTATAAACCGTATTATCAATATCACGATTAAACCGTATTATCAACATAATCATCCTAACAAACCCTAATTTAGGGTCATAAAACATGTGTGTATGTGTGTGTATGCGACGAATATATATGTGTGTGTGTGTGCGCGCGAATATATATATATATATATATATATATAATATATATATATATATATATATATATATATATATATATATATATATATATGAATGAGTCTTCAATTTTAAAAAATATAAGTAGTTTAAAAGTAGGAAGAAGGGCCCAAGGATAGGAAGGGGCCGAGAGCATTCTTTCACTACCATTATAGTATCCCACAATCAACATAATCAACAGCAAGACCACAAAATTTTAGGTTCATAATCATCCTAACAAACCCTAATTCAGGGTTATAAACCGTATTATCAACATCACGATTAAACCGTATTATCAACATAATCATCCTAACAAACCCTAATTTAGGGTCAAAACATGTGTGTATGTGTGTGTTATGTGTGTGTGTGTGTGCCGATATAATATATATAATATATATATATATATATATATATATATATATATATATATATATATATAAGTGTGTGTGTGTGTGTGTGTGTGTGTGTGCGTTCCGACCCCGCGGCCAACCACCCCCTCCCACCTCCACCCCCCATGGCCACCCCCGCCCCCCGTACCCTACCACCAACCCTCCGGGGCCAACCTCCCCACGGCCACCCCCCCGCTGCCCCCCCTCCAACCACCCCCGCCGTCACCCCCCGCGGTGATCCCCACCACCGCCAGCTTCACCCGCGCGTAGCGACCCCCACCCCCACCCCCCACGGCCAGTGCCCTCCCGCAGCCAGCACCCCCCGCTGCCCGACCCCTCCCACCACCGCCGACTCCCCTCCGCCCCCCACCGCCGCCCAAGAGAGAGAGAGAGAGAGTTACCTCGATGTTTCAAGCGTCCAAGAGAGAGAGAGGAGAGAGAAAAAATTGGGGGGAATAAAATTTTCCCCCGTCGGTTCAACTTAAGCTAGGCTTTTAACTTAGCGACGGACTAGCGACGGCTAAAATCCGTCGCTACTTAGTCGTTAATCTCACACAATTTTTTTAAAATTTTCCAACCACTTAGTGACCACTTAGCGACGGACTGTATGTCCGTCGCTAATATCCCATCATCTGGTCGACGGATTATCCGTCGCTAAGTAGTCATCAATTTTCCTGCCAACTAGTGACATTTTTCTACGATTTTTTTAACATTTTTCGCCAATTAGTGACTACCGAGTGACTACTTAACGACGGGTTTTTGTTCGTCGCTATATAACCGACGGCGTGCGACAGATAGGCGATAAATTTTTACCCTTAAAAAAAATTTGGTGCGCGATTAGTCGGGAAGTCATCGCCAGGTTGTCGGTAGTCCGTCGCTAACGATGACGAATTTATTCCGCCGCTAAAATGCCATCGCCAATTAACTGTATTTTGGTAGTGGTGGTACGCCAGGGCGCTGGGACCGTTGGCCGGGAGGGATATTGGATAAAGTTGGTATTTGGTGCACTTCATATAGACGATTAGCGACATACTATTGAATGTGATAAGCCACTTACCAAGTAATTTGGGGGTCCCTGAATGTTTGGGTTAGCAACCGCAATAGACTGATCATCGTCTTACATATTCGATTTGAGAAATATAAGTCCATTCTAGCCCGAAAGCTAGTGACCTTCATATAGTTAAGGGTGATAGATTGAAAATGCAACGTATACATATATCCTGCACAGATAGATCCTGGGTCGAAAGTGCAAGGTACACACATATCTTTGTCACGACCCGCACCCAGTGTAAGGGCCCGAGAAGTGGTTACGTCTAGCCTACGCCACAGTGTCAGCAGTGTAGAACGCTGTCCTAGGTCACATACATCTAATAGTTATAAGGTACCTGTACAATATATACACTCCGAATGGAGGTGACATAATAAAGTACAACTCAATCACAACTAAGAAAGAAAGTACGGTAAGATAGAATAGATGATAACACAGAATCCACAGATGATAAATACAGATAAGAGAGTGCTAAAGTCTAAGATAGACAACACCACAATCCAGAATACAATCTCCAAGTATATACAAGTGTATCCAAGACAGAAAGATAATAGAAACTAGTCCAGCTAACTAGCCTAGTCTACTGGAGTAGTTTCGTCTGCAAGTGCTGGGTCTTCCTGAGGGTCCAGCTCACAAGTGTCATCTAGGCCTGCACCGCAATATGTGGGACACAGGTCCTCAAAATCTTTTGTAATATTTCAACAGGTCCAGTCAGGACTGGAGCGAGCACAGTACATCTCACGCAGTTCATATCATGACAGAATATAAATCAGGCAATAGAGTAAGATACGTGAAACGTTGAAGAGTATACATGAGTAAAAAAGAAGACTGTAATAAAATATCTACTATAAATAAAGAGCTACAGTGAACTAGTGATTTAGAGTACAAGCTAGACATGTGAACGGCTTGATAATAAACATGAAAGTTTGTACATGACTACACTACTTTGAAATTGTTCACATGACCATTTATACTCCCCTATACCCCAATCAATACACAAGGATCCAGACAGGTTATGTTATTGCACATGATATCACATGGGAGCCCATAAATGGGTGCACATGAATGTAAACATGGGGGCTCCGTGAACATAAGATTACATGAATCACGAGAGTGATGAATGGTGAAAGAGGAATACATGATAAAAGTGAAACACACATGACATGATGTAACCGATGCTCCCGAGGGGAATAACATCTCATGAAAGGATCCATATAGTACCAATTCGTGTTAACAATATGACAGCATCAAGTAAAGTAATCTAGAGCAAGAATATAGTCTTAGCAAGTATGAAATGGTCAGAGAATGTACTCGCCTGATATCCTGAATGTCTGAATGAAATACTGTCTGAGGAGTGTGTCTCGCTCCTATTAAGAATATTACAAGTCACAACATATCCAAACTGGTAAATAAGCTACTATGATGCATTCTACATGATTTTGGGTCAGTTTTAGACTAAAGTCAACCATGTTCAACTTCAGTCAACTAACTAGTCAAAGCTAGGTCAACTAGGTCAACCTAGACCCAATCAAGTCTCATTAGGCCTAACCAGTCTATCCTAGTCTCCCCACAGAACTACAACCATACAACTAACCACACACACATTCACATATATATATGTAACCAAATATTCATGCATTTATATATATTCATGACATTCCCTATATATTATATATATACAATCAACATAATTATTTACTTACATAAATGCTATATAATATATACAAGTTAGATAGGTGAGGAAAATATGAACTCAGTTTATGTATAATGTTCAGTGCAAAAACAAGCTTCTCAGTTTAGTCATCAGTTTTTAGTTAAGGAAAAAGGAAAGGAAAGGAAAGGAAATCAATGCAACATCATTCAGTTAACTAGCTATTGAACCCAGGTTTCAGTTTTATGATACATTCAATCATTCTCAGTAGATACTCTTAGATTTACAAGGAAAACAATTTCAGTTACATGAAAGAAAGGAAGAATCATTCAATATTCAGTTCTAACAACTCTTAGTTATATAGAGAAGCTAAAGCTCAGGTTTGATTTCAGTATTCAGTTTATAACAATTCTGTTATTAACATGAATCAACCATCAGCTAGGTTCAGTCACATATAAGCAATGGAAATTCAAATCTCAATGTACGACATTCATTCAGGTATATAACATATAGGCTCAGGTTCAAAACATATCATTTAGGGAAATCAAAAGCTATATATATATATACATGACAGTTATAGGGGAGGAAAATTCTCAAGTTATCTCAAGCAAACTGTTCAGTTATAACAACCCAGTCCAGTCCAATTGGTTTACCAGTTAACAAGGGAATCAATCAAAGAGCATACAAGGTTCAGTTATAATAATAACTCAATTTAGCATCAACAACAAAAAAACATTTAAACCTTATTAAGAAACTGAAAGGGAAACTACATTAGGAAACATAAAAACAGCACTGTCAGTCGAAACCCGAGCTTCACAAAACATCAAAAACCCAATGTGAATCCCCCATGTCAACATATATAAACATATTAACTAAAACTGATATATCTAGACATGAACCTACTCAATAAATCATGATTTAACATTTAAAAACAATGAAGAACTGATAAGGACATAAACGAACATAACCAACTCGATACCAAAGTTAACCCCCAAAACTATGCTCGAACTTAATAACCCATCGAACCAATGGTCGATAATGGTTCCCACAAATGTTCTTGTGCCCCTCAACCCTCACGTGTCCTCAAACACTGGACACAACGTGTCCAAGAACTCAATGAACCGAACAACAAAACTGGACACAGTAAAACAGTGCAACCCGTGACCAGTGTAACTCGAGTTCTCACTCGACACAAATCTATTGGATACGAGGCTTTGGGGGTGTCGTGTCAGACACTGCCCCTACCTTCGTGTCCAAGGACACGTGTCCAAGTGCCCTAATCATGATGCACGAGTATACGAGCAGCAGGGCAGCCTGGCTGCACGCGCGTGGGGCGTGTCCACGACCCAAAGCGACACGAACTGGACACAATTTGTGCTCAGTCAAAAAGAAAGTGATAAGCCACCTCAAAACATGAATTTTATTCAAATACATTTTAAAAATAGTGATGAAAATTCCTCTGTGGCATTTCATGAACACATCAAAACATAGACAGATACGTGTCCGATACGGACACGAAATGGACACGACTCAACACGAAACCAATACCTACAGCTAGGGGACACCTAGGGCTATGCAAATATGCAAAGAAATCAGAAATCTAATGGGTTAAGTGAGTGTTACCTATAGGTTGTTATTCCTCAAGAAAATACCCAAAATGAGGATCCCTCATTGCTAGCAATGCTCCAAATTGCTACAGAACTGTGATTCTCTCCATAAATACAAAATAGGGCTATATTAGGATCATATGCAAAAGACTAGAGTGAAAAAGGATTAAAAATAAAGAATCTAGGATTGGAGAAGAAATGACATTACCTCTTTCTATTTTTAGAAAATATTTCCTAAAGAGGCAAGTCCTATAAAGAGGGATATATATAGGGCTACCTAGGGTTTCAAGTGGCCGGCCAAGTCTAGTAATCTAGGGCTAGGGTTTAGGTTTGGGCCTTCTCCCTATGTAACTTAAAGGCCCAAATTGCTATAGGCTCAAAATTCCTATGTAAAAATCTAAGACAAATATCTCCTTAGCCAATTATCTAGATATTTATAATCTCGTCTTCTAGTGGATTTACACTAATCATGATTAGGACCCTAAGACTAATCTAGAATAGGCTAAGCTTCTAGGTCAAGTCTCAAATCAACACTTAACACATAAATATCTAATAAAATTCAAAATGACCAAAATTGACCAAAAGACCAAAATACCCTCAAGCTAGAAATGTGGTAGTGACAAATTTACCCTCCTTAAAAAAATTTCGTCCTCGAAATTAAAAGATGAAACTAACTGATGAGAAGGATAGACAATCATACCTCAAGGTCCAAAAAGATAAGGTATCGCTCGCACATCTCATCCTTCCGCTCCCAGGTAGACTCTCCTGGAGAATGATGCCTCATGCGACGTGAACCAAGGGTATCACCTGGTTCCTCAGTACCTTCTTCGGTGATCCAGAATCTCTACTGGCTACTCTATAACAGAGAGTAGGACCCACCTCAATCTCCGAGGGATCAAGTACATGGCTAGGGTCAGCCACGTACCGTCTCAACTGTGATACGTGGAATACGTTGTGGACACCCACTAGTGCAGGTGGCAAGTCTAGCCTGTATGCCATGTCACCGACTCTTTGCTGATCACGAAAGGTCCGATAGAGCGCGGGCTAAGCTTTCCACCTCCACCAAAACGTATGGTACCACGAGTCGAAGATATCCGCAGAAAAGTCATATCTCCGACCTAAACGCAAACGAGGTCTCAAGTTACTAAATAATCAAACATGATCAACAAACAAACAATCAACCTACTTCTAATCCTATCTTTATAACACATACTCCAAAATACCTGACATAACCCCATATATCTTACCTTCTAATACCCATATATCTCTAATGTAACCCATAGAACCCACACTATTCTAAGTGTATCATCTATGCATACATATAGACTAACCATCTCATATGCCTAATCTATATAATATAAGCAGAACCCCTTAACCCATATTACTTATCACATATATCCTAATATATACACAATACATAGCATTAGCCTAACATGGAGGTTTACTAGCAACCAAAATAAGGGACAGGACATGCAATGTGGTTAACCCTGGAAGCAAACAATGCCTAAGTGGCTAAACTGGAACTAATACTCAACTAATGTCCTATTATGAGACAAATCAGAGTGAATGCAGTGATACAATGAATAAAGCTTGACAGTACAGTGTGATGATGCATACAAATCACAACATGCAGTGGAGAATGCAAGTTATGCAAGACATCCAATGCAGGTATGAAAGGTGGTGAAGGTCTGAACTTATAATAAAATGAAGTCTGACACTACATATAGATTAGGGGGAAAAGTTGACCTAAGAAGCTATGGTAGGTTGCTTATAGGGACAGGACCCTATTGGCTAGAAAATCATGAAAGGGGTTGAAATATGAAGGATGATGAGATGGTCAGGACATGGTCTCATGTTATGATACTTAATGAGTATCAGCAAAACTAATGAGGGTATCAGGTAAACAGAACATGCAATAGTTATTATGATATACTGCATGATATACAAGTGGTGAAAGTATGTGAAGTTCAGGAATGAATGAGTGCATGTGAATCAAGGATATGCAAGGAATGTTATGTGAAGTGCAGGGCCTATGCTAAGGTGCAGTGTGTCGAGGATACGAATGTGAACATGAGTGAATGAGTGTCAGAACATAAGTGCAGTGCCAATTTGTGTAGATACTTCAGGTATACAGGATACTAAGGTAGTGCAGTAGTTCATCTATATGCAGGACATGATCAAATTTGTAGTTTATATGCCTAAGTAGTAGGGAATGAAGTGTCAATTGCAAGAGAGTAAAGTGTGAATTGTGTACCTGAGTCTAACGTGTCAGAAAGTCGTATGATAATGATGAAGCACAGATGACGTGTTCGAATAGGACACGAAGGTCATGTGTGGCTTACTGGAAAGGTAAGAAAAAATAATAATAAATATCAAGGCTGTAAGACATACTAACATCCTATATGGAAATTGGTTGGTCAGGGGAATCATCCACAATGGGTCATTATTCTAATACCATTGCTAACTATCTCTAGGGTACAGACACCCTAACAAGTCGTCATATCATTACACTATGAAAGAACTACATATGAATAAGTTCTACAAAACTAAAATATCCCTACTCCTAAGTTATTTGATAATGGAATGCAATTTTATAACAACAGAAGGGTATGATAGAGATGATATGTTTAAAAACTTTCTCAAGATATAATCTGAAAATCATATGCGCCTGTCCAAAATATGTTACTCAGAGTCTTCGTCATGCTATGAGCAAGGCTACGATAATCACAGAGTCCTTGACTAAGGTACATACCTCTAGAATCATGGTATTTAAAAAAATTTTATTGTCGCATGCTTGACAGCAAAAACCTTAAATTCCCACACCCAAAAATACGTCCAAAATCTGACTATATGTCCTCACTATGCCAGCTAATATGACTATCGAAGATTCTAGATCCCATAACTGAGATGACCTAGCCCATATGATTTATTGGCAGAAAATTAAATCGATAATGAATACCAAGAATCAGATTTATCTACGAACAAGAACGATAAGCAAGATCTGTTAGAACTGAATTTCGAGATGGTTAAAATATGACAAGGAACAGAATTGAGATGAACAGAACCTGCGATAAGCTCTCCTACTGCCTGTGTACCCTCAGCTGCCATAGCGTAAGCTCGCCCCTGCTGGCCTCCTCCCATGTTGTGTGAATCTCTGCTGCTAAGTCTGTAAAGGTAGTCCCTTCTGCTGGCCCACCGGAGCCCTCGCTCCTGCTCTCTGAGCTGTCCGTCCAAGAATCTTGAGATACTCTCTTAACTGGTGATATGATGCTCCACAAAGTAGGTACTTGCCTAACCTCATCCGGCAATTACTCTAATCGTGCCGTGGTTTCCTACAGAAAGGGCAACGTAACATGCTGCTGTCTAGGGGTCTGCTGTATCTGTAACGGTAGTCCCTCGGCTGCTCTAACGGAGACCTAGCTCCTGCTGTTACCTGAGTCATTGTTATCTGGCTCTTGGGACACTCCCTACACCGATGCTCCGCTGAACTTCAAAGTAAACACCTGCCAAGCCTCATCCTGCAGTCGTTTCACCCATGGCCTGCCTTCTGTAGAAGTTGAACCTAGCGTCCTGCTGCTGTCTGGATGCCTGATGGAAATATGTACGTCCCTGACCCTGAAGGTGCTGCTGAACAGGCCTCTGCTGATACTGATGTTGAATCTGTACGTGAGGACTCTTGGCCTGACCTCTACTGCTACTGGCTCCATGAATGTTACGTCCCCTCTTGAACAACTGTTGCCGTTGAGTTTCACTATCTGCTGGAAGAAGGAGATCAAACGTGCCACGTCCTCTGATCCTGATGGCGGCTGTTGCTAAAGAATGTTCGAGATGACTGGGGAAAGTCTCGGAGTAGGAAGAGGTGCACTCCCATAAGCTGCAGATATCCCAGCCTGGGCTGGCATAAAAGGAGCTGCAGTCTCGGGGTCCTGCTGATCAGGACGAGAATTGGCATTCCCCTCAGTGGTGTATTCCCGATCGAGATGATGAGATCGTGTCTCATAACCATCCTGAAGACAGATCAAATGAGAGGGCAATCACTGAGAATGAGACGATAACATCAAGGGAGGACGGTTTATTTTTAAGGAAAGACAATAAAGCAACTATTTTAGATAACATGAATCTAATTAAGAGTTTTTTCTAATGTAGTTGAGTACCTTCAAAAAAATATATCCTAAACCAACTGCAGGCTGTAGTGATACTATAGTTCGAATACCACTACATAAACTCGACCTGCATGGGCCACCACTAAAAATATGTCACGACCCGCACCCAGTGTAAGGATACGAGAAGTGGTTACGTCCAGCCTACGCCACAGTGTCGATGGTAGAACGCTGTCCTAGGTCACATACATCTAACAGTTATAAGGTACCTGTACAATTCATGCACTCCGAATATAGGTGCATAATAAAGTACATCTCAATCACAACTAAGAAAGAAAGTACGGTAAGATAGAATAGATGATAACACAGAATCCACAGATGATAAATACAGATAAGAGAGTGCTAAAGTCTAAGATAGACAACACCACAATCCAGAATACAATCTCCAAGTATATACAAGTGTATCCAAGACAGAAAGATAATAAAAATTAGTTTAGCTAACTAGCCTAGTCTACTGGGGTAGTGTCGTCTGCAAGTGCTGGGTCCTCCTGAGGGTCCAGCTCAAAGGTGTCGTCTAGGCCTGCTCGTAATAAGCGGGACTCAGCTTCTCAAAATCATCTGTAATATTTCAACAGGTCCAGTCAGGACTAGAGCGAGCACAGTACATCTCACGCAGTTCATATCATGACAGGAATATAAATCAGGCAATAGAGTAAGATACATGAAACGCTGAAGAGTATACATGAGTAAAAGAGAAGACTGTACTAAAATATCTACTATAAATAAAGAGCTACATGAACTAGTGATTTAGAGTACAAGCTAGACATGTGAACGGCTTGATAATAAACATAAAAGTTTGCACATGACTACACTACTTTAGAATTATTCACATGACCATTTATACTCCCCTATAACCCAATCAATACACAAGGATCCAGACAGGTTATATTATTGCACATGATATCACATGGGGGCCCATAAATGGGTGCACATGAATGTAAACATGGGAGCTCCGTGAACATGAGAGTACATGAATCATGAGAGTGTATATGAATGGTAAAAGCACAGGAATACATGATAAAAGTGAAACGCACATGACATGATGTAACCGATGCTTCCGAGGGGATAATACTCATGAAAGGATCCATATAGTACCAATCCGTGTTAACAATGTGACAACATGAAGTAAAGTAATCTAGAGCAAGAATATAGTCCTAGCAAGTATGAAACGGTCAGAGAATGTACTCGCCTGATATCCTGAATTCTGAATGAAATACTACCTGAGGAGTGGTGTCTCGCTCCTATTCAGAACAGTACAAGTCACAACATATCCAAACTGGTAAAATAAGCTACTATGATGCATTCTACATGATGTTGGGTCAGTTCTAGACTAAAGTCAATCCTGGTCAACTTCAGTCAACTAACTAGTCAAAGCTAGGTCAACTAGGTCAACCTAGACCCAATCAAGTCTCATTAGGCCTAACCAGTCTATCCTAGTCTCTCCACAGAACTACAACCATACAACTAACCACATACACATTCACACACACACATATATATATATATATTATATATATATATATATATATATATATATATAATATATATAACCAAATATTCATGCATTTATATATATTTATGACATTCCCTATATATAATCAACATAATTATTTACTTACATAAATGACTGCATATATAATATATAGAGAGTTTTATAGGTGAGGAAAATGTGAACTCAGTTTATGTATAATGTTCAGTGCAAAAACAAGCTTCTCAGTTTAGTCATCAGTTTTCAGTTAAGGAAAAAGGAAAGAAAATCAATGCAACATCATTCAGTTAACTAGATATTGAGCCCAGGTTTCAGTTTTATGATACATTCAATCATTCTCAGTAGATACTCGCAGATTTACAAGGAAAACATTTCAGTTTACATGAAAGAAAGGAAGAATCATTCAATATTCAGTTCTAACAACTCTCAGTTATATAGAGAAGCTAAAGCTCAGGTTTGATTTCAGTATTCAGTTTATAACAATTCTGTTATTAGCATGAATCAACCATCAGCTAGGTTCAGTCACATATAAGCAATGGAAATTCAAATCTCAGTGTACGACATTCATTCAGGTTATATAACATATAGGCTCAGGTTCAAAACATATCATTTAGGGAAATCAAAAGCTATATATATACATGACAATTATAGGGGAGGGAAATTCTCAGGTTATCTCAAGCAAACTGTTCAGTTATAACAACCCAGTTCAGTCCAATTGGTTTACCAGTTAAAGGGAATCAATCAAAGAGCATATAAGGTTCAGTTATAATAGATAACTCAGTTTAGCATCAACTAAACAAAACAACATTTAAACCTTATTAAGAAACTGGAAGGGAACTACATTAGGACTGAAACATAAAAACAGCACTGTCAGTCAAAACCCAAGCTTCAAAAAACATCGAAAACCTAATGTGAATCCCACATGTCAACATATATAAACATATTAACTAAAACTGATATATATCTAGACATGAACCTACTCAATAAGTCATGATTTAACATTTAAAAACAATGAAGAACTGATAAGGACATAAACTAACATAACCTACCCGATACCAAAGTTCAACCCCTAAAACTATGCTCGAACCTGATAACCCATCGAACCAATGGTCGATAATGGTTCCCACAAATTTTCTTGTGCCCCTCAACCCTCACGTGTCCTCAAACACTGGACACAACGTGTCCAAGAACTCAATGAACCGAACAACAAAACTGGACACAGTGAAACAGTGCAACCCGCGACGAGTGCAACTCGAGTTCTCACTCGACACAAATCTATTGGACACAAGGCTTTGGGGGTGTCATGTCAGATACTGCCCCTACCTTCGTGTCCAAGGACACGTGTCCAAGTGCCCTAATCATGATGCACGAGTACACGAGCAGGGCAGCCTGGCTACACGCGTGTGGGACGTATCCACGACCCCAAAGCGACACGAACTGGACGCGATTTGTGCTCAGTCAAAAGAAAGTGATAAGCCACCTCAAAATATGAATTTCTATTCAAATACATTTGAAAACAGTGATGAAAATCCCTCTGTGGTATTTCATTGAACACATCAAAACATAGACAGATACGTGTCCGATACGGACACGAAATGGACACGACTCAACACGAAACCAATACCTACAGCTAGGGGACACCTAGGGCTATGCAAATATACAAAGAAATCAGAAATCTAATGGGTTAAGAGAGTGTTACCTATAGGTTGTTCTTTCTAAGAAAACACCCAAAATGAGGATCCCTTCTTGCTAGCTCAATGCTCCAAATTGCTACAAAACTGAGATTTCTCTCCATGAATACAAAATAGGGCTAGATTAGGATTATATGCAAAAGACTAGAGTGAAAAAGGATTAAAAATAAAGAATCTAGGGATTGGGGAAGAAATGACATTACCTCTTTCTATTTTTAAATAATATTTCTAAAGAGGCAAGTCCTATAAAGAGGGATATATATAGGGCTACCTAGGGTTTCAAGTGGCCGGCCAAGTCTAGTAATCTAGGGCTAGGGTTTAGGTTTGGGCCTTCTCCCTATGTAACTTAAAGGCCCAAATTGCTATAGGCTCAAAATTCCTATGTAAAAATCTAAGGCAAATATCCTTACCAATTATCTAGATATTTATAATCTCGTCTTCTAGTGGATTTACACTAATCATGATTAGGACCCTAAGACTAATCTAGAATAGGCTAAGCTTCTAGGTCAAGTATCAAATCAACACTTAACACATAAATATCTAATAAAATTCAAAATCACCAAAATTGACCAAAAGACCAAAATACCCTCAAGCTTGAAATGTGGTAGTGACAACCGTGCACATATAGATCCTGAATAGAGGTCACTTATAACATGACAGGGAAAGCTGATAGGCGTATTCACCTTGCGTCGGTGCAAGGGTGAGTACGTCGATGTTGGTAAGAAGTCACGATAATAACACGAGATTGCTATTGGTTGCATGTTTACTTATACGAATCGAATAACATGTCTGCCATGATAACATGCTTTACAGTCTTCGAATATGCCATGAACTCATCCTAAGGAGAACATAGAAAGAGAACTGAATTGTATGTTTGCATGAATCAATACAATACTAAATGTCGGTTTGTTAAGTGGGTCTTTGATCAGTATAGCGGGGACAAAAGTACGAATCCCCACTTGTTTGCTAGCAGGTTCAGGAAATGGTCTGCTACGGCGGTGCTTCACTTGAACGCATTGAGGCATGGAATGCCAAAGCGTATTGAGGCAAGCGACCACATTGACGCTGTAATATCCTGCTCCGTACGGTACATTATAATGAGTCGTTGACTCGAAGAGTTGTGTTGACCCGATGAGGTATCGATGCGAATCGATGCAAGAAGTTACGTTGGCCAAAGGTAAGCTTTGAGTCGATTGGAATCTATGGATCGAATCAATGCAAAGGATAAGTCCCGTTGAGCAAGTGCTGATGTTAGTTGATCTGGTGTGCAGGCTATGCCTTTATGCTGGATTACGGATCGTGGCATGGGCGCGATAAGCAAAATCAACCGAGTAGTTCAAAAGGATGGCTAAGTTCGAGAGTTTGCTATGCGACCAAGTTATGGAAGCGAGCCGCTTCAACTCGCAAAATGGCAAGACGTATCAAATTAAGGTGGGCAGATTCTTGACTCTCTCTCCCTATTCTTCATGTCTAATAAAATATGTCATTGTATGCATAAGATATTATCGAGCGTGGCTCGCGACGAAAGGTCCAAGTATGTGTCGAACACTAAGATAGAACATTGAACAATCGAACAATTGAAGCGACGTGCATCAAGTGTACGAGTCGCGGTAGGGCGGTGATGGTAGAACATTGAAAGACAATATCAAGATGTGCATCACGTGCACGCCTCCGAGAACATTGAACACTAGCGTAGAACATTGATTACGGCGCTGAGCGTGCACTCGTGCACTTATGCTACGAAAAGACTAAGTAACTATGGAACTAGGCTATGAGAATGACTTACGAATGGTACGCATTGAATATGAGTACGAGATGACTAAGCTGTTAGGCGTCGTGCATCAATATGGATGTTTTAGGGCATAACGCCGACGGAGCTTGAGATTGAGATGGTGGATTATGTTTATGAAACGCGAATATGTTTATGGAGCGAGACTATGTTTATGGAACGTGAATATGTTCGGAACAAGATTATGTTTATGGAACGGAGGATTGGTTGGAATGCTATGTGTGTTTGCTATGGCACGTATTACATAGTCAATGGACTCGGATGGCCCGTGCACGGGTGCGACTTCCCTCAGACGGTTACGACCGGGGCACCGGGACCGTTCGGCCTAGGAGGGAATTATGTGTGGTATTTATGGTACACATCATTCTGACGGATTACGACCGTCCAGTGCTGTGATAAGCTATGATATCGTAAGTTTGGGATCCTTCAGATACTGGGCTAGTAACTCGTATCGAAGTGATTGTAGCTTACACATAAGAGATGCCAAGTCCATTATGGTGCGAAACACCGTGACCTTCATATAGATAGGGCCGGTGGGCTGAGATGAGAGCTGGGTGCAGGAGCAGGGCCTGCCATCCTTATGTATATGTTTACGGTTATGATTGGTCGGCTGCACGAATCGTATGATTGCTTATGTAAGTTCTAACCATGGCAGGCTAGGCAAAGAGGAACGGGATGAGCACGAATCACTATGTTTATGTTTCAGATTATGTCTAACTGTATCTGCTGTAGGAACACGGTGTAGGACACATTTACGATATATTGCTATACATCGAATATTGCCATAAAAATGATCCTAAGGCTAAATAGAAAGATCACCAAATAATGCATGTTCCACTAAATTTACTTAGTGCTTGGTTTGGGTGCGAGCGGGTCTTGATCAGTGCAAAACGAGGACGAAAGCACTAATCCCCCACTAGTTTGTGTGCAGGCTCAGGTTATGATTGGCTCGGGGTGGGGCTTGGCTTGGACGTGCCGAGGCATGGAGTCCTTGGCGTTCAAGCGGAGCTACCGCATGGGCGTTCGGACTTGTGATATGGAGATGTTCGCCGAAAGACTACTTGGTGGCTATAAAGAGACATAATGTATGGAATAATATAATCCTTTGTGAGCTAGAGAGATCATGAGCATTGTAGCCTATTGGCATATTAAGTTGGGCTATTCAGAGCCTTGTAACCTTCAGTTCATTATGAATAAAAGAGATTCTTATTGTATTCTTTGTTTTTCCACTGCTTATGTTACGACTTTGAGATAATCACTATGTAACCATTATCTTGCCTTGCACGAGCGCAACTCCAGGCTCGTGCGGCACATCCCAGCGAGGACGATGATTCGGGTAAAATCTAGCGAGGACGAGCGATTTCCCGGATCGGGGCGTGACAAGTTGGTATCAGAGCGGTTCCATCCTCTGGACCGTGCATGAATCTCTTTGACCCTCAGATGCTTCGCTGTCAAATTTAGTTGACTCTAAGTTGTTTCTGTAACACATGGCTCATGGATCTGCTCGATGCTACATTGGATGTTCCATACAATAAGTCTATATTAAGTGAGTATGTCTGCCACAAATATGTCGTTACTATTGCGCTATCTCCGTGTGCCATCGGAGAATATTGGTTGCACGAAGTGTAACGGGTTATGGGATGTTGGTCGCACGAAGTGCAAGGAATATGGTGATATTGGTTGCATGAAGTACAATGATATACGTGTTGTCGGTCGCACAAAGTACGAGGAGTTATGTTGTTGGTCGCACGAAGTACGATGAGATATGTGTTGTTGGTTGCACGAAGTGCAACGGTCGATATGTGAGGCGATGCGTGTTATGTTGCTATGCGAAGGGTTGTGTTGTTGGTTGCACGGAGTGCAGCAAGTCGTGAATCATTCGTTGCATCAGTGCAACGAGTCGATATGGTATGATGCGTGTTATATGGCTATGCGGATGGACAGCGAAATGTTATGCGAGATTGAGTAAAGACCTTAATATCGAGAATGAGTTGTTGTACGAGTTACAATGAGTGAGATTGGAAGATCGTGGATGCGATAATAACGAGTCGAGATGGTCGCTAAGTCGAGTTTGAGTAGGCGAACGTTTATGTTGGCCGAATGTCGTGTTGAGCTTTGAGTAAGCGAATGTTGCGGGTGTGATCGATATGATCGCCAAGATACGGTTAGAGTGAATGCGTGTCAAACTTGAGCGAACGCTAGAGCTGGGATCGGAAGGATCGCCATACGGGTAGTTGATTGAGGAATAGATGTCGGACCTATGCGGAATGTAATGTCGACTAATGACTCGATTTCGAGTGGTATATGCAATACCAATTATGCGATCAGTATAGCGAAGTATTATATCGATAAAGATAGGCTCGATTCTGAGTGGTATATTGAATACCACTTAACGATAGCTATGTTAAGCCGTTTGGTAACTTGTGATAGATTTTGTCGAGACGATTGTATTGTTACGATATGTTTGTCCTCAACGGACGAAGTAGCAATAAGATTCAAGTGAGAATGACTTGATAGAAGTCGATGCAAGTATGCCTTGACGAATTGAGTTGAACGATTATGCGTGAGTCATATGCATAGATGATACGTCGGACGAGGAGTCCTTAAGTGTAAGTCGAACGATAGGCTGAGCATAACGAAGGAATGTTGCATCGAAGAAATAGTCGGCTTGAATTTACATTGAGTTAGTTTCGGAACGAGTTGAGTAGGTACGAAAAAATCGTGCGAACGAATTTGAGTTAGCGCGATGAGTCGGTAGCACGATCGGGAAGTGCAAGTTAGGGATATGAGAATGAATATATGAATTGGAAATCGTGTCTCGATGATGGTAGTTAGTTACAACAGAATGGATTTTGGTACGTGAGAATTGATTCGTATTCGAGTTCGGAAAATAACAGTGATTGCAACGAATTGGAGCTTATGAGAGACGAAGATGTTCAAGTTATGCATATCGACGATGGTATTGAGGCGTATCAAAGATGATGTAATAACTCGGGGATACTCTGATCGAATGAATGAAAATTTTATTGAGCATTGTTGTTAGATGAATAGGATGCAAGTTAAGTTATGGAAATTTGGATGATAAAGGTAGGAGTGCTTCGAAAAATTCGAGAGGGGATGTACGTTACTTGGATGAATCGAAAGTGCTTGATTGTTTTGAGGATAACCATAATGTCGACATTCTTGTCTTATGCGCGAGTGAACTCCAGCATCGCACATACGTCGCGCCAAATCAGGGTGATCATTCCGCGTGAGCGCTGGTATGGTGATTCATACAGCGGGAATGATCAAACTTACAAGGCATGGCAAAATCGGATTAGACTTGTGGTTTGATGCGAAAGTTGTTCGAGGACGGTTTTGATGAGTATGGAATGTGTCGGACTGTGATCACGAATAGGTAAACTCGGACTTGGGGCGAGTAGATGTCGTACGACTAGCAAAAATAATCGACGGTAATGTATGAGTCATTCGAGTAGCAACAACGCATCAGTTGCACGGGAGTAGAGAAATTGTGGATTGGTAAAGTATATCGGATCAGATAAAGTCTTATAGGAATTGTCGGGAATTGATTTGGCTCCGTAATAAGATATAGCATGGTTCGTTGTAACTGTCCTTCGTTGATGATCTTCAATTATCGAGCGTAGTTTCGGGGCAGATGACCCTAGAAGACTTGACCGCCAAATAATGAAGGTTGAAGCCCCATAGGATGACCCTAAAGAAGTCGCGTGAGAAACTTTATCGAGGATGAGGAATGATGTAGTACATGTTGAAGATAAGTCTAAGCGAGCAAATATCGTGTTTCGAAAGTTAGCGAGTGGCCTTCGACTAGATCGATATGGTTAGAAAGTTTATGATCGATCGAATGGATACGCAGATAGACTTGGTTAGTCGATGATCGAGTATATGTTAAGAATGTGCCTAGTATAATGATACGGTAAGGCGATTGCAAGAATTCTGTAATGCGCGAGAGCAACGGATAGTAGAACGACCCTAAGAGTTGTGTCGTAGATCGGTTGGAGTGACGGTTAGGCTATGTGTGTTGAGCGTACCATCGATATTACGAAACGAACGGGTCGAGATTGATTTGAGAATTGAGTAAGGAGTCGTACTTGGTCGAGA